>JAITYZ010003987.1:0-11671 GCA_027744595.1 Paronellides praefectus
TACAATTTCTTTTTATACGGTAGCAGCTATGCACAAGATTGAATACATGCATACCTCAAAGCAATAAAAAAACACAAGGAAACTTTGAACATGTCAAAAAGCATTCATCATGTTTGCTTGAGTAATTGACAGAAATGGAAAGACGGAAGCAAAAAGGAAGAAGAGGAGAGCTAATATGTTTTTTTAATGCAAACATCAATATTTGAAGTATCTGCTGGCATCTGTCTCTCTTTGAAACAAGAATGTTGAAAATTTGTCAAATAAAAAAGACAACTCAGTTTTATATACCGTTTCACAAGGTATGTACGTTGAGGTGTAGTATTTGATTATTTATTAAATTTTGTCCAGAGAGAGAGAGAGAGACGACAAGTTTTGGCAAAGCAAGTGCGGCTACTTGACTTGCTGACAATGTCACATTCCACATGAATTAGATGTGAAGAATATATTTAAAAAATGAAATTGAAAGGTGACATAAAAGATTTTTCTTTTTAAATTTTTTAAAGACAAATGTTGTCTTACGCACTTAAATGCACCCTAATAACCTGACACCACCACTTGAGTACACAAACATTTAAAAAAATATTACTATGAAAGCGGTTTACTATATAATCAAAGTAATGAGCTATTTGTTATTATGTGGGTAGGTATATAAATGGAAATGAATATAAAAATGCCTACACATAAATATATATACTCTGGTCGTGTCAATCAAAGTAAGCGGCTTTTATATTCTCACTTTCCTTGTCTTTCTGTTTAAAAAAGACAACAAGTTTCACAAAATTCTTTTTTCTTTTTTTTCTTACAAAAATGTCAACATTTGTTAGCCTCACCAACAAACCAGCATCAAAACAATGCCTTGTCAGCTACTTGACAAAACTAACGATAAGGATGAGTATTTAAAAACAAAAATGTGTCGTGTCAACAATGGTGTGTTTGTTTTCCAGAATATAACATTGTTTTGTATTGTCAAATGTCACTCACACAAGTCAGTCATCATCAGTCAATGAGCCGTACATACATACCACCAGCATCCCATGGAAAACAATGAAGCTACTTTGGAAACATTGTGTAATTGTTTGTAAGTATGCATGTTTTTCTTTCTTCAGTTGAATGCACATGCACACTACTAGATACATCCGTAATCAGATGACGACGACATCTGCTGGCTGGAGCACTGGAGGAGTATATTATTATTATTATTATTTATACAAGTAGCCCTACTAACAAGGTGCCAAGTGCCATAAGTGCCATTTCCTCGTAAAAAATAAAATAAAGAAAGTAATGAAGTGGTCCTTTTAAGGAGGAATGGTGTTAATGATGATATTACTTAATTAACAGTAGTATCTCCACCATCATTACTACATCATTATGATTCAAAAAAAATGCCACTGGTTTTGGATTTCACATTTGAATAATAGCAGTGGTGTCATGTCATGTTTCGTTTGTGGTGATGATGGGAATGATGAGATTACTACTACTTATTGCGATGATAATATCAAAACAAAATGAATCATCTTTTTCTCCCTCTTTTTCCATCCATTTAACAATAACACCTGCCCTCTGTCTCTTTATTTTAATTTTTACAAGATAAACAACAACAAAATATCTTCCCTGTTAATTTACAAGTTTATGGAGAATGGATGGATGTAGACGGGAGCCGGATGCCTCTGGCCCAATCCCTGTCTAATGTAATAATGTGTAACCGGACTGGACAAAAAGTGTGAAGTGTGGTGAAGGTGGAAGACACCACTTCTCTTCCTCCCGCCTCTGGCTACTTTATTTTCTTCTAAATATTCTAATCTTCAATCTTGCTCAAGTAAAAAAATGATTTAATGGTTTAGAAATCCAGTCCAGTTTCATTTACTATTCATCATCATCGTCATCCTCAAATCTCTCAACACTCTCAATCCAGTCAACTTGGCTTGCAACTCATAAAAAAGCTATCAATGAAGGGAAAACTTGAATTGAATTGAAAGCAGCAAGAAAGTAAGAGTAAAAAAAAGTTGGCTAACTCACAGCAAGCCATATAGTTGTTCTATCTATATAAATCCTTCTTTAAAAAAAATACATTGTATGTACCTATTTGTATGCATTTATACTCAAAGCAGTTTGTCCGCTTATTGAGCGACTTAAAGTTAAGTTGAGATAGAGGGGGACCTCTTTTCTCTTTTCATCCCATTCCCCATTCTTCAGGGTTTCTTTTTTGTTTGGATTTGGGTTTTTAAAATGGGAGAAGTGTATACGAGGAAAACATGATAGGTATACATAATTAGATTATCATTCTTGTTGCTATTATTATATTACATGATGGGACACAAGGTATTATGCCATGTTAAATTAGCTTTAAGCCTTTTTGTTCACATATTTATCCATTGTCCAAAATCACTTGACTTGATTTTCCTCTCTTGTCCTCACTCACACGTCGCTAGTTGCCCTTAAACATAATATACATACATATTACATATTATATACGTGTGTATATAGAGTTTTTTTGCGATTTCGATGGAACAGTAAAAATGTCAAAATACTTTTATATAAGCATTCATATACAACACACTTTTTTTACACTACAACTCGTCCACTTTTTATGAATTGGCATATTAGCTTACCACTTGGTAGTATAGCGTACTGACATTGTGGATAAGTTGGGTAAATGACAGTCAAAAGGAAAAAAAGAACGAGTGCGGCCAACAAAAAAAACCCAGAGAGAGAAGAGAGACTGATAAAAAAAGCAATAATGTGCTTTTAAAAGAGACATACAAACGTGATCTTCTCACTTCCCCCGACCATCCTCATTCTTTAAGCTTCACAACACTCTGCTGTTTGTTTGTTTGTCGTCGTCGTCTTCCTCAACTCAAATGGGTTGTTGTTTTTTTTGTGTGTGTGGGACACCACACCCTTTCTGGTGAATACAGCACTCGTCTTTTCGGACTGATTTATTGGACCGATTCTTTTCTTCTTTTTATTTTTATAATATGAGCTAATAGTCAAACTCAACTTGCAGCTTTGTAAATAAGATAAGGTTTTTTTAGGTGAATGAAAAAAATATATATACATAGGTAGGTAGACATATTATACCTGCATTATATCTACAGAACGTGCACTTGCATATAAAAGTTTACCCTGTCTCTGTGTCTGCTCACTCATTATTACTTTGGATTCAACAGAATTCGGGACCAGATGGATCAGAAGGGAAAAATATATTTTCAATGTTGAATGATGAGTCAATTGTTTTTTGGACGACGACGACAGGGATATGAGGATGAGTACGATTATTATTGTTATTACCACTACTTATTTTTTTTGAAACATGAACAGAGAAAAATAAACCGACCACCATAGAAACAAAACAGCAGAGCACAACAACGGACACAAATGTACTGTACTGTGGTGGTAATGAGTATTCAAAACATAAATTAAGGAGGTGGAAGAAAATAGAAATTAAATTGTTTTAAGTCACAAGTGCAAGTTGAGCATACTCTTTTGCTTCCTTCCTTGCATATATTTCAGCTTTAAATTCATTAAGCTATGTATACATTTTTCCCTCTTGGATTTGAATAATAATATGTAATGAGAATGTATTTTGCTTTATTTTGTTATCATCATCAATTCGAGAAAATAAATTTGGAAAAAGTGGTAATAATTTACACGAGAGTGAAAGGGTTGTTTTTTAGCTATTAGATAGACATAATATATTTATGTACGACATACGTCTCAAACTGTCCTGTATAAAGAAAAAAGGGGTAAATTACCCTTTTTTATTTTCCTCCTCCTCCATCTTATAATTCTTGTCCTCAAAAAACTCCAGTGCACTTTGCTTGCATTGCACAGACACACACAACACAAAACATGCCTACATTAAAACATCATCATTATTTCCATGTGTCACTCCTTTCCTGTCCGTGTGTCCGTGTGTCTACCCTTTGGTCATGCAATGATCTAAAATGCAACTTTGTTCAAACTCCACTGCATTGAACATGCATAATATTATTTACTATTATTATTATTATGATGATTCTAATACACACACTCACACATCCCCATCATCACACAATGATAATAATTTGCATAATTTTTTTTCTTCTGTTGAATATTCACAAGAGAGTAAAAAGCGTAACAGTGTTTCACCTGACCCTTGAGAAGAACAAAACAACATGATACACGCCGGTTCAATCATGTGTTCCAATTTATATTTCAACAAAAACCTCATCCCCCTCATTTTCTTTGTAAGCCCACTCGCTTGATTATGATGATAGCATCAGGGAATTAAAAATGTATTTAAATTGCATGTAAATACACTCATCATCACCATCCCGCTTTTGATAACTTCATCATCATTTTTACCGTCATGCATGTCATCAATATTATCATGCCATGCTCTTTTCTAAGTTTGTTACTTTTTTTGTCTATCAAGATAACAGCAGCAACAGCAACATGCAATGCCCAATGAAGAAAAAAAAACAATAAATGAAAATGGAAGTACCCAAAAAATATGCATCCCTTTCCCTTCCCAGTGTACAAAAATATATATAAAAGTGTTGACTAAAATTGACCAGAGTTGGATAGCTCAATAATATATTAGCTTTGTATCATAGCGGCATCCTCATCATTAGAGTTTACAATGAGAGCTAAGTAAAGAGGCAGGCAAGCATTGCTCATTGCTGTGTAGTTGTCACAGGAATTACAAAAAAAAGAAAATCGGGTTACCTTTCGGAGAAATTTTAAACTGCCCATTAAAAATACACATACATGGGTACATATACCTACATAAAAATATATATTTTTGTATACATAGCTAACTACGTGGATGCATACATTAATACTATTAACATTAACCCTCTCTTTGTGAATGTCGTCTTAAATGGATAATAGAAAAACAATAACAATTTATTTTAACAATTTCCCATTGTCCAGAGTCCAGACCAAAAGAGAGAGAGAGAGAGAGAGAGAGAGAGAGAGAGAGGAGAGAGAGAGAAGCAGTTTGTATGTTTGTAACTTTATAGGTAGAAGAAGAAGTAGAACAACGACTCTCTCATCATCATCATCAAGAACAACATCAAGAACAAGAAGAAGAACAACAACAACATTACCATGAAAAGCCATTTCTGTTTTGCTGCTCCTGCTGTTGTGTCTGTGTCGGTCAAGCCAGTCACATTCACTGCACACTACACACACAGGTCACCATGTGCGATGTACTTCTTCTTCTTCGTTGTCGTCCTCGTCTTGTTGCTCTTCCCTCCTAATTATTATATCACATTTCAAAATATTGTCTACAAGAGCAACAAGGAGGATGAGAGTGTTGTTTTTTGAGGTTTCAAAGGGAAATTGTGCCGCCGCTCGAGATCCTCATCCTCTGCTGCTGATGATGAGGATGATGAGGAAAGGAGGATGGCAGTGTGGTGTGAAGAGAAGGCGTTTTAATATACTCATATTATTTGATGATCATGATGTTCTTGTCTAATAAAAATGTAAATGTATGCAAGCTTGTTGGAAATGGAAGGATGGTGGAGAGAAGTGAGTATTTCAACATCAACACTATCATCATCAGCATCAGCAGCAAAAAGAGAGAAGAAGAGTAAGCAAGAGTAAGCCTGATGACGATGTTTCTTTTTTTTTTAAAGTCAAGTGTGTAGAGAGCGGCAGAGCTGTCTGTGTTTTTTTTCTGTGGTTTTTAGGCTATATTTTTACGACAAAACAATTAGCCTATTTCATCCCTTTTTCTTTCTTTTTTGTACTAAGTGCCTATGTCTTCCAATTCCAATCAGTCCAAAAAAGGGACGGAGGACTTTTAATAAAAAAAAATAAAAAAATATATAGGTATACAATTTAATGCTTTATTTATTTTTTAAAAAAAGAAGTAAAAAATCAATTATTTACACCCAAGCACAAACGGTATTTTTATTTGTTTTATTTATTTTTTTTTTTTGAAGAAAAGATAAAAAAGGATTGGTTTTGTTTGCTCTTTTATTCAGAGATAAAGATAAGCATCTTTTTAAAGATGAAAAGCAAAATGCAATCAAATTGTCAATTGGTGAATTGACGAAGAAATCAATTTGAGTGGAATAAATGAATGAATTTGTATATTGTTTTGAATGGAGATGCTTTAAAAATATAAATTTGTGTACATTTCTCAAAGTATTTATTAGTTTGCCAGGTTGGTTTGTGGTTTTGGTTTTGTAATAAATTGGGGCTGATTACATTATTATTTTTATTTTTTATTATTCTATTCCTTTTAAATAAATAAAAAAAGAGAGGAGGGAGAAGAAGCCAGCCGCAGCGCAGCCCAGGCAGGCTTGCCCTCTGATCTGTGATCTGATCATGATGATGGTTGTCGTGGTTCTCAATGGATACTTTATGATTATTACCTTTTTACATAGGCAATCAAATCGAGTGTAGAATTTACAGAGAGCAAAGAGAGAGAGACCCGAATGCGAATGAATGTGTAGCGGATACACAAAACACATTCTCTTGTGGCAGATTGTGACTTGTGAGTGAGTCTTGTTGACTCACAACTCACACAACCCTTTTTTTATCAGTATCCCAACAAGAGCCCATTTACTACTTTACGAGCTTGCTCTCAAATCAGCAGCCCAGCACTTTTTTCTCGCTTGCTCTCTACTCTCTTTTGCACACAGAGTGCAGTAGTGTGAGTGAGAGACCGAGAGAACAAGTCAACTTGTAAGAAGTTTTGCTAGTTCAAATATTATATATAAAAAAAATATATATAGCTAAAGATTGTATTGTAAATGCATTTTAACACGGCTCGATTTTTTTATCATCATCCAAACTCACCTACACACAACAACACAACCCTTTCAAGTTCCTCTCTAACTCTCTGTGAGTCTCTTTCGATTATATACACTCATTTTATTATCTTATCATCATCATCTCTCGCTATATATATATTAATATAGGTATATATATATAAATATATTATGTATGCTATAGTGCATGGGGATGCTTTTTCTGTTTGGCGAAATGTAGGTTTTGGCTGGATATGATGATGATGTTGATGGGATGATGCCATGTAATAAATATTAAAAGAGAGAACACAACATGGTCACATGGAATGATAATTAATTTTCACACAGGTAAGCACACCTGGACATTATTATTATTATTGCTCACATAACTTAACTTTTTTTGTACTTTTTTTTACAAAGTATACTTTTATATCGTCATTTCCTCTGGAGCATATACGTATATTCATATAGGTAGGTAGGTACAACACAAATAATTTGGTGAAAATAGCAAAGAGTTGATTTGATAATGATTATTATTATGGGGATGCACCGATGAGGACGAGAAAAAAAGGACGGTAAGAGGTCAATAAAATAAAATAGATGCTTAAGCATCTTCTTCTTCTTCGGTGGACAAGCTCATATATTTATTTTTCAAGTCAAGTGAAATAGGTTGATAAAAAAATCCTCATAAAAAGCTACACCACGACGGTCAACGTCATCATCATCAGCAACATCAGAGGCACACAAGGAGATACGAGCACGGTGACTTTTTTTAAAGTGACGACGACGACGGTTTTTATATTCCTCTTTTTTTCTTACTTGACTTGGTTTTTTTATATTATGCTTTTATTTTAGTTGTTCTTGTTGTTTGTGTGGTTGTGTGAGTTGAGTGGTGATATGATAATAAGAAGAGCAAGCAAACTAATAATAATAATAATAATAATAATGATATTAGCTGGTTGATATATAACTTGCAAGTTTGTTGTTAAAGTTCCATGTTGTGGAGTCATGGAAGGGTACACACGATGAGCACAAAAAACAGTGATGTGATGATGCTCTCAAATTGTTGTTCTTTTTGTAAAGTGATTCTGATAATATGAGTATGAGCAAAAGGCCAACTACAAAGTACAGACGACGAGACTACACAAAGTTGATGATCAAGCCATGTATATAATTTATATACCTATTTTTTTTATAAAAAAAGAGTAATCTGGATTTTCTTTTGGTATATAAAGAGATGCAGTTATGTTTCATGAGTGAGTGGTGGAGTGTGTGTGTGCACTGAATTTTATTTAAGATAAAAGCACAATAAATTAAAATGAGAGAGTAGGAGTTTTCACTTTGCCCTCAGTGGAGAGTAGTGCAATCTCTCTCTCTCTCTCTCTGCTCATGATAATATTATGATATGATGATGCTTTTGGGTCTCTGTCTAGGAAATTGATAAGGAGACATTATAAAACAAAGTACATAAATTAAGAAACAATTTTAAAGCGGTTTTCTAAATAAAAATATTTTGATGAAAGCAACGCTAAAAATCAATCAGCAAGGAGCAAGTTAAGCTGATTATTTATGCAAAATAAAAAGGATACATGTTTTTATTTATTTATTAAGATTAATTTGATAAGGAAATGGAATTATTTTATTTTGATGTAGGTTGTGTTGTAGGTATATATATTTTTTTTTGGGGGGGGGGGGGGTAAAAATGATCAGGGTAAAAAAATATAGATATGGGCGTAGTCTATACAAACCTTGGAAGGACCACAAAAGTAATAAATTAAGCAAAATAGGCAAAGATTAGTGCTTGAAGTAAGTTTGGATTTATTATTTTTTGTATTTTTTTTGTATAGGTACCTATATTTTACATAATATATTGTTGCATTTGGCTGGATCCGGCTATATGAGAGCACACACAAAAAAACAACAAGATACAGACAAAAATTACTTAACAGTACATAAAATACATTGTTAAAACACATACATATTAAACCCATTTTACTGTCCAACTATTATTTATGGGGATATGAATGAGGGTACTGGTGGCCGAGTGGTGGAGCTATGGCTACAAGTCTATTGGCAAATTTTTCCTACGTTTCATGTCAATTGTAATTAATGGTCTTTTTTTTATTACAAAAGCCAAAAGTGGTTATTGTAATGGTCTTTAATGTAAAAAGAAAATATAATACATATATGAATGGCAGAAAATGTAACACGAACATTTGCCAAAAAAAAAATAAAAAATTGCCAAGGAAAAAAATTAAAGAAACAATGTGGCAATTTTTTCCCCAATTTTTCCTCAAAACTTTTTATAAATTTCTTATACATATTTTTTTCTTAATAAAAAAAATGATAATCATTTCAAGCATCTGTTACTGTTTTGTTTTGTTCACAAGGAAATAAAATGGTTGTGAAAGAAATAAAGTAAATTGTTTGTAAGTGGCTGGTAAACATGTATGTATGATTGTTATAATGTGAGGTAAATGTGTAGCTACCACTATTCTACTGCCATGCAATAGTAGCAGTACCTATGATGTATCTGCAATAAAGCCCTCCTCCTCAACTCACCACAGGCCACTACACACTACACACACTATACCGACAAATTATCAAATAAAGCAATATGCTGTAATCCAAGTCATCTGACAAAATATACAATTTCTTCTTCTTCTTTTTCTTCTCCGGTCAAATAATTAACTTTTCATTTATTGCTAAAAAATTATGATTGTCTTTAATTACAGTTCGGTGTAAAAATTAATGATTAATGGAAAATAATAATCCATGTGGAAAGGAGAGCAGAGTAATACACACACACACAGAAAGAGAGACGACGTTGACTATTCGGCACAAAACAAGAAATTAAATAAATAATAAAAAACAAGTAGCAAAAAAATGAATGTTATGAAGCCCTTTGATGATGATGAGCCACACACAGAGTCACAGCAGCAGGTTGATTTTTCGATGATGTTTGCTTTCCTTTTATGGCTTTGATCATTTCTACAATATATGTGTATACCTATTTATTCCTCTCTGTCATGTAAATATCCAATCATTCTTTAATTAATTTACTCACTCTCTTTGTTTGCTCAATTAAATGAAAAAGTTTTTTTTTTGCAATTAATCACGTTTTGTTTGTTTAGAGTAACAGAATGTTTTGAGCTGGTGAATTGAATTCCTTATTTTTTTTACAAATCATCATCGTGAATAAACGGTGGATTGTTTGCACTATGTGTGGTGGGTGCAGAGTACAGAAATGGTAAATAACCAAGTCAGGTAAATGAAGAGAAATAAAAAATTTTGTATTCTGCCACCAGAGCAGTTATTATTATTATTACTGCTGCTATTAGTATGATTATTATTATTATTATTATTACGCAGGCACCACACGGACATTGGAAATGTAAATAGGTAGGTATGTACTACATGCAATGATTTTGCTCATCCATCAAGACCACCACACACAAAACTATGAATTTAAACCCGTCAACAGTAAACAAAAAAAAACAGAAGCAGACAATGAGACAGTTGAATTGAAAGAGAGTAAAAATATGCGAAGGAGAAGAATTGTAATTTGATTACTGTTGACGATATCCCTGCTGCTACCACTATCATTATAATAATTTTTTTTGATGGTGTCATCATTTATACTATTTTTTTTGTAGTGAGTTTAGTGAGTGATGTGGGAACATGGTTGATCTGCTACCACTGCTGATGATAATGAATGGTAAAAGTAGAGCACAAGAAAAGAACACAAAACCGCAAAAAGTAGTCGTTCCCATCAAATTAAAATATATATGCTTTGATGATAATCCAATTTAAAATATTTAAAGTAATTTGTTTCGCAAGTATGTTTACTGTATATTTTTTTTTTTAAATAATTGGTAATACACGACATTTAAGTAATCACAAAAAATAAAATTGCTTGAAGACAATAGCCAAATAAAAAGTAGGTAAAAGTTAATTGTATTTACGACTGAACAAATTTAATGCAGACAAAAAGAAAAAGTTATAAGTAACTTGGCCTAGTCAAGTCTGATAATTTGAATTGAATTAAATAACCCAATTTTTTAATTCTTCTTCTTCTCATTTTTTTCCGCCCGCCATTCCAATATCAAGTGGACTACTCATGAAAAACTGTCTGTCTGTCTGCCTACCTGCCTACCTGCGTTCCTCATGTCTGCTGTCTGCCACGTAATAAATCATAATAAATACACACTCTTTCATTTTAATGATACCCTTTTACCACCATCACCACTTTACATTATACACACATCATCATGATGACTCTTACATACAAATATATAATATTATATTAAAGAACATCAGCTCATCTAACCTTATAGCTTCTTGCTTAACGTTTATTTAGCCAGGCTACAAAAGAAACAACAAGAAACTTGATCCGACTCTTCTGCCTGTCACAAACACAATTACATTCCAATTTACCAAAAAATTATCTGAAAAAGCTCCACCGCTGTTGCTCCTACCAATATAATAATATTATCTTCATCAACATTCATTGTTGCGTATGTAACTACATTATATATATAAATGTATAACTTCAATATATTTATGAATATATATTGCTCCATCATAATCATCAACATGAGCAGTGCCGCCACACGAGATGTTGTGAAAAGAAATTTTCATAGTTTTTCATATGCCCGTCTCTTTCCGTTACATTCCCACTCACTGCACTTACTCAACTCACTTGAGCTTTTGCTTCCTTTCCAAATATATATATATATTTTTTAAATCCTGTTATTATTATACCCACAATTTATGGTGATTAGTGATTACCACCACCAACCAATATGATCAGGGATAGGAAAAATACATGTATTCGCCTTTACGATTACAGAATAACGATTACTTTTTCATGGGAATGATTTGGACGAATACAGATTACGAATACATTGAAAAGCCAAAAGTTTATT
>JAITYZ010003988.1:0-11440 GCA_027744595.1 Paronellides praefectus
ACTTATTCTCTGCTGTGGAACGTAAGCAATGTTTTTTAACACAAAAGTTTGTACAAAAGTGAAAATATTTTAACTAAATGACATGTGTTTTTCCAAGGTTATCACCACTGTGGTTACATATTTCATAATTTGTCTTCAAGCACGTCAGCAAGAGAAAAAAGAATAGCCATAAATATTTGAAACATGATTTACCATAACAATATCTATTTTATTCTACACTTAAGTAAACACTGAAACAGCTTTTAACATGCACCGCTTTAGTGTATAATGATAAATATTTAGTTTATTGTTATAACGATGCAAAATACTTCAAAATCATATGAGAATTTTAAAGAAATGTCCACTTGAAATGAATAAAAAAAGTCGACAAAAAAAAGTTTAAAATTATCGTTGATTTTTTTGTCAATTTGTCAAATTCAATATAATCTCAGGTTTACCATAACAAAATCAAGGTATCAGGCTAGAAGGGAGCCCAAATATTTATGTTTCATACAGTGGCCCTTCAGAATGTCCTTTTCGTTTTTATTTTTCATTACATCATTACTTTGTTTACTTTGGTACCGAATTGGTTTTAGAATTTCAATTCAACTCAATTTCTGGAATCCTTGTGAACCCTTAGCCGGCGTTTCTCATAAGTACTGTACGAACAAGCACGTTTTGGACAAGTACCCCTTTTAACACAATAACAATATTAACCCAACAAGTAATTTATCGCATGGATTCGCCTCCGGTGTAAATACAATCTCTTTGGACACTGAAACACCTCCGAACACTCTCCACAAATTGCAGACTCTATTCGAGGCCATCCAGGTGTCCGTCTAAGCGGTGCATCCAATCCACTTCCGCGCGATGGTAATGCAACTTGCTGACTCTCACCGGGGTCTTCATCGGTCCGACGGGCAGAAATATCCAATGCCGGTGTGTTATTCATATCAGCCTCAACCCTCCGACTATTAACGAGAATAAACAAGCTACCATGATTGCTGTCCTCCAAATCCTCATTCTCGGCCCCTAACAAAGGAACCTCGGCGCTGTTAACAGGCAACTCCAAGTCATTCACATTGTTCTGAATTCTAGAGTTCACAACGGAAGCAGGCTGCAATTCACGCGACTCACCAACTCCCACAGGCTCAATCCCTACACCTTCTAACACATCGTTCATCTGGGAGTTCACAGCAGCCTCCGCCTCCATGCGTTGAGTCCTCATCAAATGAATACGTCTATCACGCGGCTGCGCCTTTACGAGATTTAATTCCACAGAAAGAGAAAGCTGACCCTCAACCGGCAACATTGTCCTAGCCCAACCTGGAAAAGGCACGGTCACCAATGAGTCTTCAGTGTACTTAGCCCCACACCAATAGTTTGGTTTTCGCATTCGCAACGTATGATAAACGCAGTAGGGACAGATAAGGTGACCCCTCGCAGCATCTCCTCCAACAAAACAAGCCTCGGAGTAACAATGTAGACTTTGGGTCGAATCAGGAAGACCCCTACATATCTGACAACGCCAGCGAACCTTAAATTTGCTGAAAATATCAGTGAACAGAAATTAATATTAATCACACGAAGAAAGGTCATTAAGAATGGCCACATGTGTACTTTGCTTCCTCGAAAGAAACGAGAATACTTTTTATGGGGGAGGGCTGGTGTGATTTACATAGATGGGGATTTTCGTTTAGCGGGGGGAAGCTTGGAGGATTGTGTTTGTGTTTTTATTTTTCTGGACTGGGAGTTTTTTAGTTGTGTAAGCATTTCAAAGCAATCTTCAGTTGGTACTGTAAGGTCAATAAAATTTTAAACAAAAATAATTACAATGAAAAAAGAAAAACTCGAGAAAAGTAAACTGCTGAGAGCGGATTTTACTCGCGTGTTTTTGGTTTTTTGCGTGGAATAATTTTTACATCAAATTATTTCGAGTTTTGTTGGGAATTTAACAATTTTGACATGAACTAATTTAGTGGAGATATTAGAATTTTTGGTAAAATCATGGGAACGACGAGGGTAGGAAAAAAAATAAAGTTTGTATGTTAGGGTAGGATACGACAGCTCTCTGGTTTGATTAGTTTTGTATTTCTAAATTAAATTAATTGGAATGGACTGTTCATTTTGATAATAAATTTTTCATTTATATGAAAAGTAGGTTTTTTCAAAAGATATTTTTAAAAGGTGGAATTTTGTTTTTCCTGGTTCAACTAATTTTGGGACAGGGTTGTTTAGTAATGACAACAAAAAAACTAGGTAGTGAAACATGAGTCGTAAGTTTTACTACAAATCAAACAATTCTCTAGGAGAAACTTGTTTCGTTTGGAACAGGCTAAGTGCAGGAAAAGATAATGATTATGATGGACTTGAGCAAGATATTTTGTTTAAGAATAATTGTGAGTATAATCACCTTTCTCCAGTGAAAGTGAACTTTCAAGTGTTCTATTTTTGTGCATTGTTTTGTTTTTACTGCCTTATGAAAACTAGCAATTTAATAATTTTTTGGAAGGGGATATTTGTGTAATTTGGATATTTAATTTTTATTTTAGTGGGGTATATGGAATAATTCGAGCAGCATTTTTAAATGCAAGTGGATATAAATGCATGAAATGATTAAAATGATAAGAAAAATTTAAATATTTAGAATTGTGTCCTTTCTCTTTGTGGGAATTCTTCATGCTGAATGTTATTATCACGGATTGTTTACAGATATCAGGTAGGTTGCTATTGTTGAGAATTTTCTGGTGAGGCAGGACTTTGTGGTGGATTGGTTATCTGTCAACTAGAAACTTGGATTTTCGTTGCCGGAATGTTAAATATTTTGACCCTGAAATTTTCTTAATAATGTGTCAAGCGTAATTGTCTATACATCAGCGTATGTGTGTCGGGGAAACATGGTTTTTAACAAACACCCGTAATTTCGGCTAAGTGTGTTTAAGAGAAAAACAAAATTCGAAGATTCGGACTTTCAAAATATGTGATTTAGTTTTTTATCAACTTGTTGCACGTGTATGATCTGCACGGAAATCTAAAACAAACGAATGACGATTCAAGTTTAGCATACATAAAAAAGGTGCCAAGCTGGTACACGTTTTTCAAATCCTTACAAGTTAGAATATGAGGTTTATTTGGGTGAAAATATGGTAACGGTCTAGTGGGACTATATAGCATTATTTTGTGGCAATAATAAATAAATAGACAAGAAATATTTTCATTCGCGGTCTCTGTTAATAGGTCGGGTTTCTCTACTCTTTGGGGGGGAAACAAAAATGATAACAAGTGAAGGGAATGGAGGTGAAGGTGATAAGACTGTGTGCTTGAGACTAGATTACTAGATTATTGGTCTTAAAGATGGCAAGGACGCGAGAAAACTTGAATGGGGTGACGAGCAACAAAAAGTATTTACTACACTTAAGTCCAATTTATAGGACGAAAACAATGCTCTCTAGTGAAGTTATTAATGACTGTCTAAACGATACTTTTTGGATAAGGTATTTAATTGAATGTTTTGATTTTAATCTTTCTATACTTTTATGTGAATGTCTGAGCAGATCGGACTCCTAGACACAAAATCCCTCACAACAAACATAAATCACACATTTGAATCCATTCATTACGAAACCAATTAGCCAACCCTTTTCTTTTTTTAGCGTAATCAGCTTAACCTATTTTAATTTTAATACAACACACACATACATAGATGATGTTTTGGTGAATAAAAAGTGGGTAAAATTTGTGAATTCATGAAATATTTGCAACAGTCACAGGTGTATTAAGCGACTTTTTCAGGTGTATTAAGCGACCTTACTGTTTAGTGCTTCATGTTGAGACATATGTCTGGTGGGATAAAAACAATTGAATGTGTTAGTGAAAGTGAAAAGGGAATCATGGAAAAAGAACAGGTAAGAATTTAAATGGCGAAGGGGAAATGGTTTCATGCATGATTTCAATTTGAATGTTTTCTTGTGGTGCCGAATTTTATCAGTACGCTATTTGTCTAAGATAAAAAATGGGGTGGCGAAAAAGAAAGAAAGCAGGTGAACAGTACTTGATTCAAGTGACATGATTAAACAAATTGCCCTTGTGAACAATTGTTACATTTCCCTACACATATATTCCGTTGTCCTAGCATATTGTATAGTCCTTAAGTGACTGAATAAACATAAGATTATACGTTTACACCTCACTCATTTGGGATAATTCCTGAGAGTTATATTTTCTTAGTCATAACATAGAATATTTGGTACCAAATAATTGTTCATCGGGGAGTGGTAAGATAGGAATGGAGTGGGGGAAGAAAAAGGAGGGGTGCTGTATTTAAATAAAATTGTTCAGATGTGGGTGTATTGGGAGAACAGGAAGAACAGAATACCCACTGTGTTGTGTGTATCTGTGCCTGCGGGTAAAAATGGTAATGTGTGTTTTTATTGTGGAGAAAATAGAATTTTCAGGATGTAGCTTCTTCTTACAGAGTGGTAATGGGTTCATATTGGAGAATCAAGTATTTCTGTTAATGAAGGATGAATGGAACCGGAAGTGGATCAGAACCGACAATAAGGCCTTGCCAACAAAGAGTGAGAATTTTCAATATTAAAAGAGCATCAAATTGGCCTATAAACAAAGGCATTTGACTCCAGTTATAAAATGCAAGAGAAAAGTGTAATAACCAACAATTAGTGTGTAGTAAGTAAGGGTAGATCCGGTGATACTAACGTTATGTTCAATTTCATCGCACGTAGACTTATCTAAGCATTCTCTTCCGTATTTATTGCTCGTTTGTTTGTAATGAGAATGATTTATCTGAATTACCTATCTCTGAATCGATTGATTTCTAATTTATTATAAAAAAAGAAAGAAATATAAGAAATTATAAGCTATTATAAGAAATATTGTGGAATTTTGTTTGTGTGGGAAGCTTGTCTTTGTTCAGAATGCGTTTTGAAATGTAAATGGTAGTGCCTACCTTGACACTTTTTTTTAGAGAGTATACAAAAGAAATGGGAATAATAAATGTGTCATAATTATATTTAAAATTGCGTATTATTATTAAAGTACCTGTCTACTTTTCCTTTATGTTTGTTTTGGAAATGGATGAAATTGTGAATAATCCTATATAAAAACAAGGTGATGTTTGGAAAGGGTAAGCTTGCAATAATCGTAAAGATTCCGCAACTGTGTACTATAGAGTCTTTATATAAGCCTGCGGTGCTCAGCCATAAAATACATACAGGTGATGTTTTATTTTGGGTGTTTTTTGTGAGGATTTTTTTAAGGATGGTTTTGGGGGGATGAATGGTTTTAGGGAATTTAAACGGCATTCGTGTTTTGACTTTTTGTTCGTGTTTTTAAAGAGATTTTACGGGTGAATCAATTTTTACGTGTATAAGAGTTGTTCGAGACTAATTGGTTAACTTTCTTTATGACAGAAATAGAAAATATTTTTAGTTTTTTCCCGTTTTGATTAATAACTGGAGGGATGATTGTTACAAAGAATTTTATTTATAAGAAAATTGGCTTGTTTTTGTGTAAGAGAACTAATCGTGGTTGGGTATAATGAATTTGGAAAGAAATGTATTAAATTTGTCTGCCTGTTACTGATTTTCTTCAAGTAGTGTCACCAAAACAAATGGTTTCTATTTGAATAAATATTATTAAGTGGAGGGATAATTGTTTGAAACAATTTAGTGTTATGGGATGAATTGCAATTAATGAGAAAAATTGAACTGTTATAGTCCTGTCTTGATTTGGGAATGAAAATTTTCAATAAATGGGAGTTTTATTCAAGTAGTATCGTAAAATTACATGGTTTTTATGGAGTGTGTTATGGTTTTCTAAATTCTGGTTTTTATGCGTTGAATGTGGAAAAGGGATTTTGAAAAATAAGATTTATTTTGGAGGGACAATGACTTTTGTCAAATCTAAAGAATTCAATGTTCAATCTCAATCAGAGCAAACAATCGTAGCAAATTGTTAATTATTCAATGTTATATCAACATTTCTCAAAAATACAACATTTCGATGAATGTGTTGCTTATGTGAAGAAAATATTTTTTTGAGAGTTTTTTGGGGCCAAACGGGGAAACCCTTATACGCTTGCGAATGTAAGTTTCCTGCATAGTTGCCTGCGGATGTGTAAAGTGATTTCATCTAAGAATTACAAATAGTTAGGTTTTACAGTGCGTGGTTCACTATGATTATCATTATAAAGATTTTAGTTGTATATTGGGAACTTGATGATATTTATCAATATTAAATTCGTGAGATTTTTGAAACTTAATGATCCCTTATGAAGTTTATTTTTCAGAGCTTTGTCCTTCGCTTGATGGATATGGGGGCGTATTTATTAAGAAGTGAGTGAGCAGTGCGTACCTTGGCTTGTTGTGCAACAAGTTGATAATTTTACATGAAAATGAAATCAAAGTACTCACGGGTACAATGAGGGATTTTTTACTTGAAATTTGAAATGTCAATTTTTACTATGATTTTATTTCAAGGTAAAGGTTTTACTAACTGTGACTCCTGATTGTTTTGTTTGGTGATTAAGAGGACTTTTACAAAGATTAAAAGATCACGTATGTATGAATGTTAGCGCTTTGTGTGTGTCCACCACTGACTTTGGGCAAGTATTTGGAATATTTCACAACTAAAATAAAGGGGATCACTAAACTAGCTAATTCCGCTTCTTGTACCATGATTTTTAATTTTTAATTCTATAAGGTGAGCGAGACTGTAGTCAAATAGTTCGAGTGTGTGTTCAGTAATGCCATTGACGTGTGTATGGATTTCACAAGTTTCAAAAAAGCAGGTGTAATTCATTTAAAAAACTCATTTTTTGGTAACTCTGTATGGTACAAAAATGTGACATTGCCTTCGTAAAGTACTTTGTCATGCTAAACTAGTTTAAACCCATTTGAGAGTGTTACGTCACCTTTGGCTGCCGTGAAGAAGCAGAAAAAATTACATGGAATGCCGGCACTTTCCACATTTTCCCATCTTTGCTGCTACCTCACTTCACTTTGTGAATGAGCTTACTATGAAAGTAGAGTAGTGGTTATGTCCATATGCCTACTCTATATGTGGTGCTTAACTAGTTATAAGTTGTGGTATGTGTATGATGGTATATGACTACATATGTATAATCGTGTGTGCTCTACAGCGATATTTATTTATCTGGAGGGAAACTTGTCTGCTGCTTATTTTCTATTTTCTTAATAGTTAATTGGGAATATATATGTATCTGTTGTATATGTTTGTATATTGGAAAAGGCTATTTTCTAGTGGTATTTAATTTCTATCAATGAAGGCTTACTTGCTATATTATTTTTTGGTGATGAACTGGCTTTAATCTGTGTTTATACGGGAGGCGACAAGGTAATTCGGAGGCGACAAGGTAATTCGGAGGCGACAAGGTAATTCGGAGGCGACAAGGTAAATCGGAGGCGACAAGTTAAATCGGAGGAGACAAGGTAAATTGGAAGCGACAAGTTAATTCGGAGGCGACAAAGTAAATCGAAGGGGACACGGTAATTCGTGTGAAATCAATTAATAAAATGGGGAATTCTATTTTTAAGTGCTAATGTAATAAGGAAGTGTCAATATCTATTATGGAGTTTTGCTTGTTATGTTTATTTTCTAGTGTTTATTATATCTAACTTATTTATATCAATGTATGCGATATATTACTTGTATGCGTATATGTACTCTTAATCGCGTTGAGTTGTCTAATGCGTATATGTATTATTAGGTGAAGTTATTGTACTAAGTTTTTGCCTTTGCTGTATGTAGGTGCCAAAGCGTATTACTAATACTTAATTGCCTACCTGCGTGATTTATTCATGTCGTTTCCATTTTTTTAATTTGTGATGCCAACAAAGTTTCTTGTGCTATATCCCTCGCCACATTCCACCTATTCTCTACATCTACCACAAACCCGTACTTTTGTGCACCATACGCAAGTTGTGATGGAACGATCGGTTCATAGCCATATAATGCCATATTTGGTGATATTGCTGTTGCTTCGGAGTATTTACTATTCATAGCAAACTCAAGATAGGGTAAATATGGATCCCAGTCTTTGTAATGCTGCGCTACTACAGCTCTTAACTTTCATTATTGCATTCAAAACTTCGCCACATCTGTCGTACTGCCGTCTGGTATAGCGCCCATAACAATATAACGCGAGAACATGCATGTGAATGCTAATATTGGGGGAATTGGGCGAATTTTCTTTTTGGGGGTTGGTTGGGCACGGGTGGAGAAAAAAGAACTACTGCATGTGCTGCTTTATAATATTCTATTTGGGTGTTTTTCCTGTAGTCTAATCGTCGGTACTTTGTGGGATTGTCAACGTGATGCGTGAAAGGGTGGGTCGATGCAAAGTATGACTGAATTGTTGTGTGTGTATTCGGATTCGGTAATTTGTAAATTTTTGTTCAATAATTATTCTTGTTTTCTTACCTCGGATGATGTACTCTTGTTGGATGAGTGTGTGTGGTAGGAGTCCACACGGATGCTTTGGTCGGGTTGTGTTGTAGATGTGTTTGGTATACTTACGTTTTTTGGTCTATTATTTCGCCTTTTTCACCGTCACTGATGATGTCCCGGCATGGAATATGCGAGTCTTGTAGACGACATGAACTTCGCACTTTGTTTAGAGTTTATTTTGAAGCACTTGTTTGTGGACTCACTGTAGTGTTTGCAACTTAATCTAATTGCTCTGGAACATGCAACGTTGATCCGAGATGATTATTACATTTACATTAACACATTTACATGCTAAATTGTAATTTTTTTTTGTAAAAATAAGCAAACTACCAACAGTGCAAATTCTGTTATCAATGCCAATAAGCTTTGTCATGCTGCGTAGAAAACATTGCAATGACGACAATGTGTCGAACGGGGTAGTTGCAAGCGTTTAGCGTCTACAGCAGCTTTTGGATAGTCATTACTTTTATGTGGTTGTAGTACGAAAACGAATCCTATCAACCATAAAACCACATATATACTGTATTTAGTGCGGTCTGTTTGAATGAACAGCCCCACTGTAGTACGAAGGGAACTTTGTTCGTTATGAACAAGAGAGATGATAAGGGTAGAAGGAAGATTGAAGAACTCCAGAAGAGACAGAAACCTCTTCAGATATTTATTAGTGAGAATATGTAATACATTTACAAGTAAAGACAGAGTTCAAGAAGGGTGAACTCTGTAAGGAATGCCTGATAAGGGTATGTACAGAAAAGGTCATCTGGTCAAACAACAACTATGTACAACAACAATAATGTACAACAAGATACATAATGTTTAATATATATAAAAAAAGTAATTTATGGTGACTATACTTCAATACTTTTAATGGACGGAACTCCACTTATAAATAAAGTACTTATGGTTTTGTTATTCTATGGGCAGTAGCCTGAAAGAGCAGATTTCTCTCTTTAAAAAAATAATCATAAGGTATTTAGTAAATCTGTGATGACTTTGACACTCACCATCTCAATATCTGTTTCTCTAGATTTGGCCGTCCAAAAGGCGCGTCACTTTCATCTCTACTCACAACGTTTGATTCCAACGTAGAACGTTTTGAAATAGAACATCTGTTGCAAAATTGGAACCCGAAACCAATGCTACAACTTCTTTTGTTGTTAGAAACAGGTTCACAAAGGCCAGGGACGAAAGATGTGTCTTTTTTTATCTTGCTAGTCCAAATATTCACGACAATCAGTTGCTCATTAGTTTATCAAGAGCAGTTGTCTGTAAAGACATAGAATTTAAAATCTTTAGACTTTAGACACTCGGTGGTGCCTACTAACGTTGCACATCTAGAACCGTTGTGAATATTGTTTCCAACCTTCTGGCCTAGGTTTGCCAGAGGTATGTATATTTTAGGAAGTATATTTATAACTATGGCCATGCGCAACGCGCAGAGTCTATAGGTACATGTGTTAGCTCAGAACGAGAGAGCAAAACGTTTGTTCTGCTTCACGGCAAAATCAGCTTGGCATGTGTTTAGTTATAGAAAGCAAGAAAACAACACTGGTAGCAAAGAAAATAACCAGGAATCAAATCAACCTACCCCATCCACAACATTTTTCAACAAACATATTTAATATATAATATGAATAAACACAAAATTATGCACGTTTGCGCACTTAAATATCATACATTAAGTTAAACTAAATATTGCGCTTACGCATGCACTCACTGTCAACAGATAGATTAGGTATATATATAAATTTCAAGGATAAAAACAAAAGCGTTTACATATAATGGGAATATTTATATATTGTACATACATTACAAGAAACAAAAATTCTCTACACAATTTTACTCACTGAGCAAATATACGAGTTCACATATTAGGACAGCATTAAAGCCATTTAAAGTATTATGATTATATATCTATACACATATTACAACAATTCACATCACGTCATGGCTCAGGCTTGTGTACTTTTTCCAGGACTGAAAGTTACAGAGGAAATGGAAACGTGGAATTTTTTTAAAAAAATACTGGTTATTTGGTTGTATTTTATTATTAAATAGTTCCTTCTTTTGAACAAACAATATTTTGCTTTTTTGCTTGTGGATTACTACCATTTCATACTTCAGAGCAAATCGGGTGGACAGAGGTATTGGATGACCTAAGTTATCACCCGCAAACTCTCAAGGAGGTGGAGATTGTTTACTTTGGACTGCAGATCCACTCATGATTGAGGATGAAGACATCGCAGATGACGGATATACTGTTGCTGTTACCTTTACCAAAACGTAGGCACCGGATCCTGAAATGGAAAGCGAGAAAGATTCTTGGATTGATTGCGACGAGGATGACTATGACTATATGCCCAAACCATCACCAATGTATTCTCCAGATGTTCAAATTGGTGAAAGCGGGATATAGAAAGGAATATCGGACTTTGCAGCAGTGATGATGAATGCATGGAGATGCTGGTAACAATTTTGGGACTTTATAATAGCATTTTAGTGATTTAGGCATCAATTTCTATATTGGGAGCAAGTGCTTTAGAATTGTGTTGCGTGAGCCATCAAACAAAACAACGAAGAAGCTATATTAGCGGCTAATGGTAAATTTCGAACAATTGAAGATATTAAACGAATTCATGACAAGGAGCAAATTAAATCTCAAAGCAAAAGACGCGTCGAAAAATTTAGAGCCATGTTGTTTCGTCATTTGATAGTTTTCACATGAAAGTAATAAGAGATATAATTCAACATTTTTACGAAAATAATAGCACTGGCACTTCATTATATAAAAAGCTAATGAATAAGCGTGAATTATTACAATTTTCCTCAAATCATCCAAGACATCTTGTCAAATCTCTACCATATTCTTGTGGGCTCAGAGTAATTAGGTCATGCACAGAACTGACTACAATTCAAAACTGAACTGGATAGTTTATTACCAAAATTCAAACGATGAGCATATCCGGATAATTTA
>JAITYZ010003989.1:0-13356 GCA_027744595.1 Paronellides praefectus
CTCATCTAATTATATTACTATATGCTCAAGCATTTAAAGCGCTAAGTGAGTTTGAGTAAATATTTTGAGTAAAATAGACAATTTTTGTTGGAAATTTCGATTTATTTGGAAGGATGAACAGATCTAATGTGATTTTGTTTTCAAAGAATCTTTTTAGTATGCAATTTTCCTTTACAAAAGTTTATTCATTCCAAATTTACCAGATGGATTAAATGCTTGTCTGACATGTACACCTGGTAAATACCCATTGTGTTGGGATTAAAATGCGATCACTTCCACTTCAATGCTGATGCCAACTTTTTGTCTGGCTACGAAAATTTGAGCACATCCATACGTGTTAACGATTTTAGTGGGGGGAGATAATAATGTTCATAACAAAAGTTGTCATCATGAGTTAGGATAACGGCAATGTGGATAGATAAAAATGTCGTATGATACTTATCTTTGAATGTCAATTTATTTTTCTACTTTGGAGACAAAAGTTGTATAATGCAAAAATTATTGTACCTATCCATACGCGCATATTTAGAGATAGCTAAAAGATATATATCATTAGTCCATGCAATTTGTGCTTCATATTGGAATAATGAATATAAATTCGTTCGGCCATCCCATTGTTGCGTGGCTTTAACGAATGTAAAGTAAAATCATATTCCTCGCCAGATTTTCCACATGACTGAGAGCGGCATTTGATCTGTGAAAGCGATTAGTTGATGATGACAAGGGAATGGTGGGGTTGGTGATCGTCACAATGACAATGGGATATCATAATGATTTTTATATGGCGTGTGGCAAGGTGGTGACATTGTTGGAGACATTTCTGGAGAATAAAGGATGTCTTTTCTCTTTCACTAATGAACGTGTTTACATAAGGGATGAATTTTGCCATGTGATAGCATGTACAATGTACAGCATGACACTGGGCAGCACACTTGAGCATTTTCTAAAAGGATTGATATCAAGATATTCCACGGAAAATGGATTGTAAGTTAATCTCACTTAAGCCATATTAAAATAAAAATATATATATTTCACCGTTGTGCGTCTGTGTGGTATAAAGTCTTATACATACCCATTTACTACTATATTTTTAAGTACGCAGCTGCCTATCTTACATTTCGCCGTTGTGAGAAGAGACAAGCTGGCTGGCTGCATGGCTGGCAAGGAGCATATCATTTTGATTGTGAAATGCTCTTATCAAAATTGGATAGATTGTCTTTCTACATGCTAGACTGTTATACGACTAGAGATAATGATGTGCCACATAGTTATTGTTGCTACTAATATAGCTATAAACATAAAGAAAGCGATAAACCGTGTGTGGGGTATGTATATCTACTTTTGATCTGGGTTCTCTGTGTGTGGGGAGAACTAATGATCATATCGCAAGATTACAGTTCACCGTGCTTTTTGTAACTACAGGTTGGAATGGGTACATTAGGGTTTTCTTCTCCAATATCGAAATTGGCAATTGGGTTTTGTCTCCCTCATGACATACAAAAGGACGGACAAGATGACGAAAAAGTACACATGTTGAGAAAGCTGAGGACAAAAGCCACAAGGTTAACGTAACAACATGACCTAATCTAATTCGTGAAAGAACAAGAGCGGATACGCCTATCATGAATAACAACTGTCATTGAGGCATATTCTTCTGATGAATATTGTTTTCTTATCACGTGCTATTTTTAACTAGTCAAAGAATCCATAGTTCTAATATTACTACTACGTATAGTATACTTGACACTTACATTTACTATCAATCCCATGGTCCACTAAGCTCTGAGAAAACTTTTGGCTTGGCTTCCAATTTCCCATGCTCTGTCATTCTGGTTAATGATGATGCGAAGACTAATGATGATGTTACATTGTATGAATGAACGCGCCTTTGCTCCTCAACGTCGTCATGCATGATTCTCTTTATCATTTTTTGCTCGTACCTTGTCCGGTTGTTTACTTATGCTTGCTGCGTTTTATTTCCGGTATGGTTCACTTCATGCTAACTTTCCGCTCCTCTTCAATATGATTTTCGTAGGCTTTCCCTGGTTGGCTGCCAAAAGGTTTTGTTCAGAGCTTTCCTGAGAAACAAAGGAAATAGGCATGGGAATTAGTTATTTGTGCGTACATCATATAATGCGCAATGAAGAATTATTTTCTTATACAAACCATAATATATATCATCACAGAGTTTTATGTGAAATGTGTACCGATAGAAATATATAGATATGATATATATCCATTCTATTATGTATATCAGCTCATTATGTTATTTATGATACTCCAATATATTTCATGTTAAATAAATATTAACTTTGAAAAAGAGGCAAAACTGAACTGGGTCATTAATGTAGTCAAAACAATATAATTCAACAAATTATTACAGCATAGCGTTATTTTTCCCCCGATAGTATTTTCTTGTTTTTATACTTAAGTAGATCATGGCTCACCTACAATGTACTTGACATCCTTGCTTATATGATTTCAGGTTTGAAAAAAGTACGATCTAGGATTTTATCAATTGGAGAAAGTATAACAAAAGTAGTGAAAGCAAGATAACATCAGAAAAAACACAACGAATTACCTCATGGTTTATGTTACACAATTCCATTAGGAATAGAATGTCCATGTCCTATAGTACTCACCATCCCATATATATATATAAATGATGGAACCGTGCGTAGTTGCCAGTTCAGGAAAGAGAACACCATATCATTATTTCAATTTTGAACATTACATTATCACAATAATAACAGAGCACATATAGGTGTGCAGTAGTTAATATCCTAATTGGCATTTTGTGATCATGGGCTTTTACGCAAGGTTTCATTCATTTGTGTTCCAATTAACCAAGTCTCATCTTTTCACCTCATATGTTAAATACCTTTTCTTTCGTCGTTCGGTTTCAGTAACAAGTTCAAATTACAAAGAGGCAAAAAATTGACACTGCTTAACGATGTACATGTATGCGTAACGATATGTGAGTTACCCCTTCTTGTTAATTCGCTGGGAATATGGAATCTACTTTTATTCCCACTGCTGACAGTCAGCTTGCTTTTATACGAATCTATATACTTTATACATTTTCCCTGTTTCGTAAAAGTTAAAAAAAAATAAACGAGAATTTAATCCAAAATAACATTCCAAGTGAAGTTTCGTTTATTATTTCCAATTCAAAATCTAGACCGGCATGTTTGTTTTTCAAAGAAAGTTGAATAGTCACGTCTCAGCATTAATGATGCTTGCCATTATACTTACCATACTGCAGAAAGTGGTTTGAGAAAAACTGTACATCCACACCATATTGCTGTATGGCTGCTATCTATTGAAAGATAATGTCTTTCTGCTTTCACTCACAATCGCAACCCTTTACTTAATTCAATGGTACTCCTGGCCAAACATGGATTGAGGCATACATAAATCAAAAAGACAGATAACAGAATCAAAGAACATTTGGAACTGACCATGACTTCACACAAGAGTGGTTCATCTGTCGTAGTGGATTGTGGCAAAGCTTAATTAAACTGCGAACGTTTTTTAATTGAGATAAGAGTATTAGTAAAAAAAGGAAGAGTGAAAAGGGAAAGAAAAAATGCCTTCATTTTTCTTAAAATTCATTAACTCTGGTCACCCATTTTCTTTAATCAAAACTCATTTTGAGGACAATCCCATTATAAATATTTTACGATCGATACCTTTGGGAATTTCCTAATTACAATTCGACTGGGAGCATTAACATTGCATTGGAGCCGACCTCAAGGCCTGTATGATGTATGAAGAGTACACATGGTAGGTGCAACCAATGTTTTATTAGTGGTCGCAGTGACTGGTAAGTAAGAAAAATGCAGAAAACTAGCAGTATGAGAATATTATGTAATGTACGTCGTAATGTATATTCCTCCCAGCAGGTTTTCTTCATGACGCTCCTCTCTCTCTCTGACTATCTTTCACCGCTAGTTCTTGGCTTGTTTACTCTCCTTTTGTTATATATTTCGCAAGAAGTATTTTTTTGTAATGGATGAAGTGCTGGAAAACCTCTACAAACAACAATTTACCCCAGCCATTACGTTACGGTTTTTGGATTATAGCAGTAGTAAATAACAACATTAAACAGAACATTGTATGCATTGAGTTGATGCTAGAGAAGAATATTGTACTTCCGTTGTTGTCCGTCCTTCGAGCAGATGCTCAAAACCCCGTAGTTGTGTATTGTTTACAACAACCACAATTACCAACAGTGCGGTGGTGGGCAGTAGCAAATCCCATCGTCCTCCTCATCCTCATATCTTCATTTTAGTCGTCGAAAAATGTTTATATCCACACACAAAACACACACACATGCACACATGAAATGAAATAAAATTAACCGACCGAAAAAAGTAGAGTAGAGTGAGTACTAGGCACCAACTAGAGAGATGGAAAACCAGTAAAAATGGTAACAATATGGAAACCTGCAAGCTCATCTACCATTTTAAGGAGAGAACAACAACAACGGCATGTCATATGCTAGCCAACAGAATAAGAGCTGCCCACAATACGAAACATGGTTCCTCCATCCCGCACAACCACACACACACACACACACACACACAAACATATTAGTGCTTTTATACAAAATGACATAAACACTCACTTCACTTCTCATTCATCTACCACGAAGGAATAATATAAAGTTTCGGACGATTTATAGCAAATTATCTAAAAGGGGTAGTAATTTCATTTCAAAGAACTATATAGCTTTGTGCAGTGTTGTAGTACACAATACAAATACATATTACTTACTAACTTGGATAATGTTAAACTCTTTTCTTTTTACTTCTGGAGGCGGCAGGGGAAGAACCTACTGCAGGATATTCTGTCTTCTTTGTATGTTTTATCTGGTGTATGAAGTTAAATGTGACTAAATAAATAAATAAATAAATATTATATAGCTGCATAAACAACAACAATAACTGCAGAGAGACTAATAAAAATGTGTGTCTCCTTTGCTCTGCTGAGCTATAACTTTCTCCAAACGAGACAATTTTTTATATGATATACAAACTAACCTTACTTTCTCTGCTACCCAACAACCCAACCTCTGCCAATTTATTGGCTGCTTCGATTTTTAATACCCCACTGTTTACTGCAAGGCACAGGAAAAAATACTTCTCACATAAATACACACCATTATGATTGAAACATGTACTGGTTTTACGTCCGGAACAGACGTCGTTGTAAATATGCCTGCTTTTTAGGGTGCTTGTGAGTATAAAAAATTAGCTTCATATGTCCTTAACATAAAAGTTATAATAATACCAGAAAAATTCATTTGAAAAGGATTGATTTAGTTTTATTAGCTCGTCTATTATAGTTAGTTTCGTCAACTGTCTATTATAACTAAATATGCACTTTAGTTATACCAAGTTGGGATTCACAACCAACCATGAAGAGAAAGCAGAGAAAGGAGAAAGCATAGTTTTGTGTTCATCCTACAAAACTGCAACTCGCCCAGTTTAAAGAACTAATATCATACATAATTCATAATATTAAACACTCGCTCTTACCAATTTCCCTACCTAGAGATATGTTGAAATTAAAATGCATGTGTGTAATCCAGATCTCAAAAAGTAGTTTTCATGAACCGCTGATACATTGTGTCCTTACTTATTATTATTGCTATTATCATGAATGATAACACAAGTTATAAATAACATACCTGAAAAATAAAAACGATTTATTATTTTAAGGTTGGATAATAAACCGACAACAAAAGTAGAAGTGGGTTGTAGTGATCAAAAAATAAAATATTATCATGCAATCAAAAAGAGTCTGATATTTTGGTATAGGCAAAAGAGCACTTTAGTATATTGGCAAATATGGTGCCATAATCAGTTGAGTAACGTACATAATGTGTGGGTGGGCATTAAAATCGATTTATGTGATTAATATGTCGTAGTCATCTCCAAACGTTACCAACAACTGTAATTTGTTCCTGTATATTTTCTGGTGAAATTATAGCCAACAAAAATTTCTGTTTCAATCCCACTGCACTACTGTGACAATCCTAAATGGCAGAACGTAATGTTCTGCCAGACAATTCAATTCCCTGAATTTTGCACTCAGAAAGGGCTGCAGTCTACTAAACTGCATATCATCCGATTTCTTTCAAGGATAAACAAAAGTGGATACTTAATAAATTTAAGTATACGGATAAATTCAGCCACCAGAGAAAATGGTACCCCTGAGCTTGTTAGCTTTTTGATAATAAAATATAATTACGTTTGTAAACGTCACAACACACCAGATCACCAAATATTTTATGAAGCATACATGACAGGAATAAAAGGAGCTCAAGTAGTATATAAACAAAAGGCTCAAAGCAATTTTCCCTTTTAATAGTCCACTCAATTATTTATCAGTTCTCGGTATGGTAGGCGACTTGGCATTTTGATGTGTGCGATATTGAGTTGAGTGGTGTAAATTGTTACGCAAACGATACACGTCCACGTCACCATAATAGGTAGGTACATATTTACCTTATCTTTATGTCTAGACTGCAAATTACATGACACATTTAAAGTTACAGGAACAAGGGAATTAATAATAATGAGCTAGATGCATGATAGGAACAATTTGAGTATTTTGTTTATTGTGAACTGTTGCGCGGTTAGTAATTTGTGCTGTTTGTTGTTTGATATATTGAAGTAAATTGAATCTATTAAATATTGTTCATAAAACTTTTCAAAACGTATGAATCAAGAAATTGTTTATTTGTATTACTTTGTCGATTCGTCCCTTCAGCTCTTGAGCAAATTGATGGGACTCTATAAACAAAATGCATTATTAAGCAATGCATGGTAATATACCAATGTACAAAACTTTTTGTTTATTATCAAGTAAATAAATAACATGTACACTACCAGAGTTTTAGAGATACAGCTCTAAAGCAGCAGGAGGAGAATAAAAAGTTTCATGGTTTATGGCGTGATGAAAGCAGTTTATTATTGTGACAAAAAATAACGAAAGACGAATATATTTTATTTTTTGGGGAAAAGGAAGAACAAAAAAGTGTATATAGAAAAGTTATGGTGAGTGACAGTCATTATTGTGGCCATTAAGTTCAATCATTTTGTCTATCATGCAAGTTTTATAATGATTTCATGAAAGTTTTATGATTATTGCTTTATTTGCAGAGTCAACTTTTTTATTAAACAAACGACAGCACGCACACATAAATACAAACAACTTTCATGTACTTCTACTATATTCAGAAGTTGCAAAAGAAGCACTAAATGTTGATTTTTATGATTCTCGTAAAGAAAGCTCCTTTCATAACTAGCCATTCATTAAATCTAGTTGATGTCGAAGTTGAAGTTTTTATACATGTGCCTAGATACTTGAAAGAATATTGCGAATGTGTTTATTAAACTTTGTTTCTGTAGACAATGCGGTATTTATCATACAAATGGGTAGATTTTGTATGTACTTTGGCTTTAGCTTATTAGTTAGCATGCCGTAAAGTTTACAAGTTTGATAGCACGAGACATATTCTCTAATTTTTAATTTTGCTGGAATCTTATTCAACTGTAATAAGTTTTCTAACAATTTTCTTTCAAAACAACTGGTAGGTTGCTCTGTTTTATTAATTCATTAAACTTTAACTTTTGTCTAATCGTCTTTTTTTAACTTAAAAGGTAAGCCTTTATATGGACTTGTCTACCCTACTTTATAAAATAATGCGGGGATATACTCCATGCATTCAACATGACAAAGTAATGGATTTAAATTTGCCAAGTTGAAAGATGAAAAAACAAAAATGTTTAATCATGAGTCTTATCGTCTTACAGGAAATAATACTTTTGGAATACTCAAAAGAAAAGTGAAATGAAATTAAATCTTAAATATTTAATCAAAATTATGCTTCAAGTAGACTGGCAGAGGACAGTGAAAGTTGTTGTTATGTTGGAAAGGTAAAGTGTACTTTAAATATTGAATATGTCATGAAGTAGCTCGTGGCCCATGAGTCCTCCGTAACAACCATGCAAAAATCAACATCTAAACTTTTCCCTACACTCACTATAAAATATTTTCTATAATGAATGGCACACGGACAACAGAAGCATAAAAGCAAGCACAAAAATTTTATTTACCAAGTGAAAGTGAGAAACTAATATTACGAAACACTTTCCTTGTAATGCCATCATACTCAACAGAGCGTTTTTCTTGACGCTAACTTTTTTTCCCATGAAAAGTATTATATATTAATGGGTTTAGAAATGACGGTGAGAATATCGTAAAGTCGTAATTCATTTTATGTAAGCCTTGTCCGTCTGTCATTCGGCGCTTTCGTGTGCATACTTTAAACTTTTAAAGTTATCAAACAGTTTCTTAAAACTTTGTACATACATACCTATGTACCTTTATGTTTAACGGGTTAAGCTTTACACTTTCTGCAGAGCGATTGGTCAATCTGGACTAGATGCCCACTAGTATTTCGCTCGTTTTCTTTATAACCCATTTTTATTTTTATTTTTAAATCCTTCCTTACAACATTGATTATATGGTTTTTTATATCTTATGATGCTTTGTGAACTTATTGTTGATATTTTCTAGCTTACTCCGTCACTCATCATATTGTGTGTTGTCAATCTTGAGCTTCCACACTAGTGCTCTTAAATGGATATGCATGAACTGGTTGGGCCGGCTCATTTTATATTAATATTTACCCTAAAATCCTACACATATCGCATGAGACGATACTTTTTCGCAGAAAAAAAGGAGTAGTAGTGAAGTGGTAGACTTTTTTCTCGAGTTTTCTATGCTCCCTTTCAGCCCAACAAACTTTTCACTCTTATCATTATAAGTAAACATAATCTTCAAGAAGAGAGAAAGGGGAAAATACAGAGTCTGGAAAGCCAGGGAATGACAAGTAGGATATCTGTATAAAAAACATTTATAAAAATTAAGAGAGGGAAACGAAGATAAATAATAATCTTCATACTCCGCCCCGGCTCTTCACGCTACAAACACACACAAATCCTTCCACAATGCTTTTACGTTTGATTAGTTAGCTGGGATTATGGCTCTTGTAACAGCTTTCTACAAAAGTGGAGTTGATACTTTATACGTAATTTTCTATATTCATACTTTATACATATAATTTTTATTTCCCCTTGTATCCTGTCTGCTGCTCCCTTTGAAGAGAATTGTATCCCTATCACCTATACAATAATAATTCTTAATATTATATTGCTCTGTTTTTTTGCAATTCTGGTAGAATTTTGAATAATATATACCTAATCAAAGACAATGGTATAATCGCTTGAAAGAGCAATGAGGGCGTATTATTTTTCTTTGCAACACTTTTTCATGTCTTATCTTGAAGTGCCATCAAAGATCTAGAAAATAATTTGATATTCTCTATGTATGAAGCTCACTAATCAATAATACAAACAAAAGTGGGAGTTGAAGTAGGCTGTGAGAACTCGAATGTTCTATATTTTACAGACAGGGATGAACTATTCCTTTAATCCTTTTTATTATGAAATGTCTTATTCAGTATCCTTTTCTCCGGCAAATGTTTGGAGCAAGGAGTCTACTAGAAACTAGATTTGTGTCTAGCCTGTTGTATTATGATACCCCTACCCAATCGTATAATGTACAGGTACCTATAAAGAACCTTTTGTATTTTGTATAAAATTTTGTGATAACACTACACAGGCTAAAACAACTAATTTGGAATAAAACATGCTAATGTGATATGCTAATGACTAATGACTTTTTAATGAGTATACAATGACAATTAACACGTATTTTTTCACGCTGCTACTAAATTGGGATGTTTCTGTTGCAAGTAAATTAAATTGACTACGATGACTTATCTGTATACCAATTGGACACGGTGGACATGTTACAATAATTAGATAATTTGACATTTTTGCAAACATGTGTAGTAATGAAACATGTAGCAAACTATCAATTACATCTCGGTCTATCTGACTTGTGTAAAGTCGAAACAAATTATAACTCAATTAAACGGCGCCCACGCAAACATTCATATTTCTATGCAGTCGTCAGTAATTTATCTGCTATATATCGTCAGGGTCCCTTGAGTCAGCGAACCTCTATTATCTAGAGGGTAAAAGGTGTGGGTAACGGGCGCAAATGAAAATTTTATGGCATCCAATTTAAACATGTAAAAAAATGCTTACCTCAGACAAGTATACAGAATCACAGAAGAATACAATGATACGGGAAGATATTATCTTTCTTATCCTGCCAGATTCTATTATTTATTAAGGAAAATGTTACCATTAGTTATAAACGAACGGTCAACTTACCGTTAGCTTGAATGGTCAACGAACCACAATGACAAAATTGCATCTCAAATAGGTTCATGACTTTTTAACTTTAGTTACGTGGGTTTTTGTGCCACTATATATCCATACACCTAGGTATATATAAAAATAAATTCTACCGGTGACTGAGCGAAGCAATCTCCTACCATGACATGTGTGCAACGTACTCCTCAAAAAATGGAGTCAATCCCCCTTGCATATATGGGTTTAAAAGCTTATTAGTATTTATGTGGGCGTGGGCGTGCACATGTAACGTTTACTTGACAAACAAATCAAAAGACAAATATAATTTTGGACGTAAACAGAAAGCATCTCTAGTTATGCAAATACAAAAACTTATGAAAGTACTAAGTAAGTACCTATCATTTTATCATTCTTGTAGTATGTAACACAGCCAGTCTGGCTGGAGACACATTGTAGTCACTTTGATAATATTGTCTGCCTCTTGGTATGCAAATAAATACAAATTAATGACAATGAAAACTCTAGAAAATGGCATACAATCTTGATCCTGTTAACTTCGTTAATATAATGTCTTCGAATACGAGGAAAACAAAGTGGTAAATGCTACTGGAATGTAAAGTCAACACTGGAAAAGTAAGCAACAACAACAAAGCACGCGTTTGCTTTCTCCTTGCATGTAGTTTACCTTTCTTACTCCCAAGTTTAAGCTGTACCAGTATAGTATCATGTGTAAAATTAGGTATATTATTTACTTTTCAAGTCCCGGAGTGTATGTTGTTTTGCGACCAGTTTGCGTTTGCTAGTTTCCAACTTGCTTGTTTGCGATGACGATGATCATGACGGTAGCGACGGGTGGGGGAAGACGATGAAGATGATCAAAATCACGAAAAGGCTTAACAAGAACTTAATTATAATTTCAGCTCAATGTTTCTGCATGCATGAAGGAAGTCTCAACTCAGCCCAAGAGAGTTTGTCTGCTGCTAGATATTGAGTCTTACCTGTCTTTAATTTAACAGAGTTCATATAGCATATATACTTTAGAAACTAGCAAGTGTATTTACTCGTTGTTTATTATCTGTAGTTTCTAGTTAAACATTCACAATTTTCACAAAATTGTCTTGTATTATCTTCCCTGAAATACATAATTTCTACCTTTTTCACCATCGTTAAAATGGCATATATGTATGTATGTAGGTATGCATGTTCTTTCGAAAGGAGTTAGTTTGCTACATTATTTTAATCTAAAATTTCGAAATGGAAAAGAGATTCTTGGAATTGAGTTTTGGATCATTGGAATCTAACCTTTTAGGATTTTGCTAGTAGTAGATGCGAGTAGTAGTACAGATAACATGTAATCTAAATAACACCGCGTGCATTTTATTTATTGCCACTGCGAGTAAAGTAAATATGCGTAGGATTTTCCCGTTCTGCTACTTCATTAAAGAACTATAGGCTATAGGAAATACATTGTAGAATTACAAGAATCTTCTACTGATAGCATCATTCAGGCAAAAATTCCAGACGGGTAACTCATGTAAGTATTCATATCATGGAGCTTTGATGGTTTACCGGTACATGTTTGAATAGATGCATATTATTATTTCGAGCTCAGTCAGTCTTGTTGGATGTCAGTAACAAATTGCAACGGATTTCCACTGAATGTTAGAATGTAAAAAATACATGGATTATTAATCAGTATTTATAATTTGCTTTGAATCCTCGTCTTTCGGTTATACTTTGATGGTTGCTTGGGGTTGTTTATGTTACTATTCATTCATTTACTTGCACCGTTGGTGTAATAATATCTTTATGCGATTCTAAAAACAGGATCATTAAAATGAAAGAAGTATTCCAAAAAGATGTAAATGTAATGTAAAGTGACACCGCCGTTGTTAATTAATTAAGTTGAGCAATCAACCTCAATGTAAAAGGTTTCTAATCTTTGTAGAAAATTTTGGTGATGTATGTAAAATGACTAATATATTTACATAATATTTTGCAACCTAAGCCCTGTAAATAGAGGTACATTTTAGAACCAAAGTAAAACTTTCCACGCACTACTAATTGTAAGTGACACCTTTCGAATGAGATATCACAAGCGATATTTTCTAATGAAAGAATTTTTCCCCAGTGCTTCTGGGAGCGTTATATCGCAGAGGACTAAAAATCCTTAGGCTAGGATGCTAAGAAGTATGTAATCAGTTGTAAAAGTGAGTACTGCAAAGTTTGCATTGACCATACTGTAATGTTAGCCTGTATTGTAAGGCTAAAATTACAGTATGGTCAATGCAAAGTTTGAAAATTTGAAATCTCTTTCTAGTACTCGAGTGGACAGACTACCACGGACAGGTATCCATATCCATATAACCAACCTAGCGGTTCCAAATGACGAAAGAAATAGTCGGCAGTCAATTGTAAGCATTAATTATTTATTTCGATGCAAGAAACATGTTGCGTTGCATGAACACTCCGAAGTCGGGATCCGAGAACAGAGATGGGATGGAAAGGGGGAAAAGTAAAAATAGAGATGTATTATAGGTTCTAGACTAATTGAGAAATCAACTATGTTATTGCATAGAAAAATTAGATACAATGGTACACAAAAATCAATTATACCATACCGTTTATGCCATGCAATGGGTTCCTCCCGTGCAATGTAGACTTGAATGAAAACTAAAACTTTCTAATTTTTTTACAAATATTACGATTCCAAGTTTTCATATTATTTATTTCACGTTGACGTACATTTAATGGGCACATGATCATTTAAAAAACGTATATGATCTCTTGTGGATGAACATGGGATGAAAAATATAAATTTAAAAAACGCAACGTTTTTAAATACTGTAATTAGGAATTAAAGTAACTTAGGGTTGTTTTTACTCAAACATTTCACCGACTTTTAGCAACGAAGGTGATCCGTACCCTCTTTCTAAAAACAAAAATGCGCATCTAATTAGATATTTAATTTAAGAAAATGCAAACTCACAGGTATACAAAAGGCGTTTACAGTAAAAATGAACACTCTAAATTTCAAATTTATATACTGCAAACG
>JAITYZ010003990.1:0-10091 GCA_027744595.1 Paronellides praefectus
CCGATCATTGTCACCTTCTAGTGCTGGGTCCTGAGCATCTGCAGGGTAATTCGGGTACTGATTTGCTAAAAAAATACAAATAAAAAACCCATTTGAATATAGAAGAGTTAACCTTTTCACCTCTTTATATTTGAGAAACTTTGAAGTGCAGTTCAGTGATCATTACTGAGTGATGACGTTGTTTAACGTAACTAAATTAATGTGCTCACAGTCACAGTTACTCTACTCGACACCTGTATCGGGCTCTCACTGATAATTAAATACGTAACTTTTTTAAATAAATATTTTCTATTTTTAGTAACTAAAAATATCGCTCACCGTGGGCACGCCGCATTTTGCACCTTTAATTTTACTGCGTAAGTTAGCGAACCTATATAATAATCTTATATTTTTAATAAAACCTAAATATTAATTTACAGCTGCTGAAATCCCATTTCAAAATATTTAAATTCCGATAAGAGTGAAACGAGCCTTCTGTTGACACATCTGATATTTGTCTTCTTAACAGCTGACGTGTCTTAAGATAAAACGAACTGTCTAGTCTACCCCTTCAACATCAACTTTGATCACGAAAGAACCGAGCCTCTTTGCATTTTAGATTGCAATGAATGATGTTGTAGATCGTATGAACATACGGCGAGTAAATTGTACTTGTTGTTATGTCGTCATTCATTGCTATTTACAACATTACCATTGCATTGTCATCGTGAAGCTTATTCAAGGACCACTGTTATGTGAGTCATCAAAATGGCGTTTAGTCTGCCTTCCTTCCACGCGCCAAGTAATATAAGAAAAATTATATCATACTTCAATTAAAAGCTCTCCGCTACCAATTGAAAGGGTGAAAGAAAAACGGTATCATTGCCACATACTTTAACCGGTTTTTCAGCAGACTTGGACATTTACTGTAATACATCATTCACATTAAGTTGTAAAATTCCAGATAAATTTCATTCAAGGGAATAAACCACCTTCAGCAGTTGTAGATCCTTATAGAATCGAAAGTCACATTGATAATTATTTTTTATAATTATTACAAAAAATATATATACGCGATTTTTTGTTTAAGTCAGCGGTCCTTCGTTCTGGGTTTTCATGTTCTAGTTTCATTTTACAAGGACTATCCACGTTCAAAATAATCGGCTGATTGCGATATGGGTTGGGATTCTGGGACCGTAGAAAAAGAGTAATAAAAGCAAAGCAAAGTCAGAGAAAACAGTTGGTATACAGGTGGCAATGCGGCAATGAGAAATCAGCTGGATTATTATTCGTTTCAACTTTAATAAATAATACAGGTGAATTATATAAACAAAATAAAACAAATTGCGTTTAGACTTAGACTCTATTAAAGAGAGACAATCTAATAAAGAGTAACAAATATAGTTAAGGTTAAGATCAAATTAAGGGAACGAGGCGTCCAGATTAACATCTCGCCCATAATTCGAATTTAATTATTACAGAAATCCCGTTTCTTCCAATAATTTAAATATTTCCTCATGCAGAGTTACAATGTTACAAACTCAATGTACAAAGCAACTAAAGCAAGTACTTTGCCTGGCTAATCCATAATTAAATCAGAAAATTTCTACGTTTTGTCTCCTCTTAAGAGAAACTACTGTTCTAGTCTCTTCCATTAATTCTCATTTTCTGTCAATTTGAAATGGTTTACTTGAATATAAGGGGGGCATATTATATAATATAATTTATATTGCTATTCTATTCTGCATATTACTATGTGCAAGAAGATTTGCAATGAAGACAATAATTATAATAAATCATAGAATCACAGATAATGAGTTAATTTGTATGACTGGCATATTACATTTTAGCTTAATTGATTATATTATTATCTAATTGTAACTTTAGAAATTGGATGGAACTCTGAATGAATATAATTTAAAAAGCGTAAAAATACAAAAAGCAAAATGTCGGTAAACAATACGCGACAAACAAGCGCAAACTATGTGGATCCACGGAGAGCGGATAAAGTTAGAAGGTATGCAAAATTGTACAAATTTTCAATTATAAGAGTCTTTTTTAAATGTTGAATGTGTTTATCGCTGTTGTTCTTGTAGTGTTGTTTTAAATTTCACTTACGCGTACTTATAAAGTCACGTACTTTTATGATATTTTTGTGATAATTCATTATGTACTATTTATTTATTATCAGATTTCGGGTATCTGGACTTGTATTCGAAGATTTCACCTCGGATTACATGAGTGTGATTGGAATGTTATTCAGTATGTTTGGCTTAATGATGAGGGTAAGTTGGTATCCTAAAAATCCGTTTAACAGAATAACAAAGTAGTGAAGATCTGAACAAAACTGATGTTATTTGGAATTCAGTATGTCGAGAAATATTCATACACCAAGTTTGGTTAGGCACGACTGTGATAAAACAATACTTATATATGACCCCCCGTCCTGGGTCAAGAGTTATAAACAAACTGGATGTCATTTTCGAAATCAGCTTGTCGAGAAACTTATTGTGCCTAGTTTTATATAAGAATGTGAAATTCGGAGACGGACGAACTTTTATTTAAATATTCAGTATGGCATATTATGCAACTTTTTAAATGTTTTCCTGAAATTTTGAATGTTTTAGATGAAATGGTGCGCGTGGATAGCAATTTACTGCTCTTGTATTGGTTTCGCCTCTTCACGACTGCAGGATGATGCCAAACAAATATTTAGCAGCTTTATGTAAGTCTAAAGTTCTAAACTCATTTTTTATGCAAATGACAAATGTGAAAGTTTTGCTAAAACTGAAGCTAATTCGAAATACAACGATTTATTCCAGGCTCAGCATATCAGCCGTTGTAATGTCCTACTTGCAGAATCCTTCCCCAATGACGCTTCCATTTTCTACATAAATTTTTTACCAATAATTATCCTTTTTTTGTTCCATTTAAATCACTATTCAATTCAATACAAGTACACTATTTATACAATTTGATCTACATACAAAAGACCATAAAACGTCTTAGTTTCAGAGTAAAAATAATAATATTATCCTAGAAGTAATATATCTGTCTTGTAAGGCTACACACGGTAACATTTTGAAGGTTTTAGCTCGCCGCTCATTCATTGCTAATAGCATCTTCGTGGAATTTTAATCAAGTCTCCAGTTATTGTAAAACAAACAACCCAAATATGATAGACACTAGAAGAAATAAATAACTTGTGATTGTGACCACTTTGATTCAACAACGTACATTTATTTGCATGTGACAATAAACAACAAAAAACAACTAATGAATCATTGCTATGACCATGAATGAATTTAAGTTCAAAATTTAAACTTTATGTATTTAATTATAATAAAGCTAAGTTACAAAAAATGTCAAAGTCAATAGAAAATTACAATAAAAGTTATAACTTGTAACTTGTATGTATATAAACAGCATTAAATTGTTAATTACCATTAAATTCATGTTGAATGTGGTAAACAGCGTAATAAATTATCAATCATCAATCTTGTATCACATTTGTCCTAACAAATAATTATGACATATGAATTTATAAAATTCAACAACATATTATAATTTCATAAAATTCGAGTTGGAGTAACGACGATTTTTTAATTTGGATGGCACTGTCTATTACGTGCAGTGTTTTGATCACTCCGGAGGGAGGCCTTTCTCCGTTCCTCCTCCCTATATTCAATGCTCACTTCACTTTATAATACAATGTGAAGATGAAACCATCAAAAATCTTGGAAGCCCGCGTGTTCACTTTTCTTTCCTTTTCTTGTTTGCTGTCTGATTTTGTAGTACCAAAAGTTACATGAAATTGTAAGCATAAAGCCGGATCAACATATAGTATTTTAAATAAAAACATATTCATGCTACAATTACGTTTAGAGGTTTTGTTTTAATTATAAATTGTTCTACCATCTTCAAAATAATGGTGTGTGATATTCTCCCATTGTAACCACAGTATTCTTTGCATTTGCATCCATCATCCAAGCCCATTGTATATACAGTCCGAATTTTGCTTCTTGGTCATTTGTGATGTGGTGGGAACTGACAGTAAAGCCTCCAGGGATTTTAGTCTTATCGTTAGAGGGTTGTTATAACTTTGTGGCTAATTGTGTCAATGAGTTAATTTGTAGGTAGGTGACTGTGTCAAGGCATCACTTTATTTAAAGTATTCCAGTTTCACTTTGGCCTTGTATAAGTCATGGAAGACGTGTATGAGGAATATGAGGACTATGAAGTTGAAGAACTTGGAGAAGACTCTGTTCTTTATGACAGTTCGCCATTCGACGCCCACACCACAGCAAAATCAGTTTATGAGCAGTGTATGGAACCTACTATTTACGGTGCAACCGACCAAATAATTTGGCTACTGTTTGCTTGCTTAATTTTTAGAATTTGCACACAACTAGGTAAGTATCGGGATGTTTAGATATTTGGTCGTAGTTATAGGAATATATCACTCATAATTATAATTACAATGCTAATTAGTTCCAGGATTCCACTGTTGCATTATAATAATGCCATTATTATGTTTCATTGTTGTTATAATTTGGTTTCAGTTTCGCTTCCTCAACCTTTGTGCCATTTAATATCTTTCGTCAGTGGTATATGCAGCCTATTTTCCGTGGTTGGACCCAATGCCATTTACACTAGCATTTTGGCTATTGCCACTTACTGGTGTCTGGTGTCTTGTGCCAAAAAGTCATTTTCAAGTGTCACCTACCAAGTTATTGCTGGAAGTTTGCTGACATATCTGGTGGCCAGGTAATTGCAGATCATAATGGCTGTTCATGACAAGTTACATGATTTCAGCTTGTTTAAATTACTCAGGATATTTGAATATTTCTGACCCCATTTATAAACTAGAGAGTACGTGGATATTCTACCAGAGTCATGGGAGCAGGTGAGAGGAGTTCAAATGATCATTGTTATGAAAACATTGTCCTTGTGCCATGAAATCTGGAATGGAGGACAGCAGGATCTACCACCACTTATCGACTATTTAGGCTATTTATTCTGTCCAGGAACTGTTATCTTTGGACCGTGGATATCGTTTCAAGCTTACTCAAGAGTTTTTGAGGGCAGACGATGGGTAAATTTTCTCACAATGTACATGTATCGCATCCTATGTATAATCTTTATGATTTTCACAATTACTAGAATTCAAAGCAAATTGGTTGGTAATTCGACTTCATTTTTTGTAAACTTTTGTTACGGCTATTTCAAATTCTCATTCGTATTTACATTGGTAATGTACAAACGAAGGGACCCTGTTAAAACTTTGTTTTGACTTTTAAGACATTTATGACATTTGATTCTATGAAGTCTAGTGTAATATTTATTGCAGCGTCAGTGGAATCAAGCACTTTAAGTAGACCTTCAATCGCACTACCACACGGGTTCAGCCTGTTAAAAATTTATATATGGCTCAAATATTTGTTGTTGTTTAAAAAAAAAAAAATAATAATAATATTAATATGTGAAAAAATACGTGTCAACAAGGTTTCCTAAAGTTTTACTAGATACACGGAATGAAAATATCATTGATTCCAGACCAATTGTGGATATGTAGTTTTAAATTGTATTGGTGGCACCAATTTGGTGCCTACTTATATTATATCAAAATATTCTAACAAAAATATATATAACATAACAAAAACGATTTCTTTAGGGTCTTGGCTGGGTGTTGAAAGTTTTTGCAACATCAACTGTCTCGGTGTTGTGTCTTGGATTTAGTTCTTGCTGGGTATATTGGATTTTTGCTGGTGTTAACTTAAGGTTAGTAATTGAAAAAAAATCTGACATGAGTAAAAATCTATTCGTTTGTAATTACTGTTCAATCATCATTTAAAAAACTACGTTATCTTTATGACGTTTCTAGCTGGATTGTCGCAGCTAGGGATGCCCTGTCCGTTCGGTTTAGTCACTATTTTGTATGTTTTATGTCGGAGGTCACATCTACGCTTTGTGGCTTTTATTCCGAGGAAGGAGTTTCTATTGAAGTTACGAATCCAATGAAAATTGAACTTCCAAGGTCACTTGGGGAAGTTGTTATTCACTGGAATATTTCAATGCATAGATGGCTCCGACATCGTAAGAGCTTTAGCTAACTCTGTTACGGTTATAATTATTGCATGCGTGCTTGGATGCTTTTGTTATTCATATTTGCTAATCTTACTTTTGTTCTACTTTCTTACAGATGTATTTCGACCTTCCAAACAGTTTGGCCCATTTAAAGCTGTAATACTCACCTTTTTAGTAAGCTCGATGCTTCATGGCATGAATTTTAACCTTACAATGGTACTATTATCACTAGGCTTCTACACATACGTAGAGTACACACTAAGAGAGAAATTGTCAAACATATTTGATGCTTGTGTAAGAAGCAGAACTTGCCATTCATCATGCCATCATAAATATAAGTCTAGTAACCCGCTCGTAGTTCTCGTGAATCTTTTGTTTGGCTTCTGGGCGTACTTCCATTTGGCTTACTTGGGAATAATGATGGATAAAAGTCATGTAGAGGACAAGCAACCTTCTGGAAGTGTCCTTAACTTTCTCTCTAATGGATTAAAAAGGTGGAACGATTTAGGTTACGCTAGTCATTGGGCAATGATAATTGTATATGTTGGAAATCGTGCGGTGTAGACGTTTTTACATTGTATGTACATCGCTGGTATGATTTTTAATTCTCTGATTAAATAGTATTCGTAGCCATCAAGTTTAAATGTATGGTTTCTATGATAATTTTCTGATTTCAAAAGTTTTTTTGTGTAAATTTTGTAAGTTTGTATTGTTGACTTTTTAACGATGAATGCAACTGTGTGGTGGTATTATATGTAGTACATATTATGTACTCACAACATATTTATTGACTGACAGACTGATTTATGAAATTCCATTTGTTTTTATTTTTTCATATGATATGATGATACATTCGTTTGATAATAAATAAATGCAACAAAGTTGCAATGCAAGTAATTTTGGGTTTATCTTTTTCTTTGAAAGCACAGACAATATGATTTTTTGCCATTGTAGAGAAATGAACTTTAAATTTTAAATGGATATCCGAGTGTCTTTGAGAACATCATTTCATTTTATGGTAAGAACATCATTCGTCAACTACCAATTAAATCATAAGCGAACTTGAGACTAGAACGCAGCTTTTATTTTTTTACTTACAAATTGTCGTACTATGACTATTCAATCATACATAACATTATTATTAAGTTCTACGCATACATGGAATCATTATAATACGCAGCATGCAGATACTGATAAAACTTATCGGAATACATCGAGTAAGTACGTAAAAGAGATGCAAATAAACACATCAGTAGAATCAGTAGTTGGTAATAGTAGCATATAAGATCATGTCTTTGATACATTATTGTAATTAAGATGTATGTACGTATAATATATATATATTTTTCTTTAAGTTGGTTGTCATCGTACAATATTTAGTTGTTAATAATTATCATTGATCTATAAATTAGTTTTCTTCTTAGAAGTATAATACCTTTTGTTATTATGGCTAATAATTCAGTTGATGCTGAACGTGAACGATGAGTTCATTCAAGTTACAAGTTATAAGAATCATCACCATCTCTAAATTTTAAACTCAGTTAGATCGTTGTTCCATTTTTTAACACGGAACGAAAATGTACAAAGTGATACAAGTGCCTTTATTTATAACTGACGGTAACTTATTTTTATTATTTCTTTTTTTTACATATAGTAGTAATAATAATAATAACTTGGTTACAGATATACATATACTTTTAACAAGACCGGTATGAATATAATTTATAATATTATAATTTATTATAATTCAGTATTTCTATATTTATTATATATTATGGTAATTTACTGTGACCAGTATTGCATTTATTACAGTCCATCAAATTTATAAATATAAATCTTAACTCTGACCAGCTTAATATTTGGTTTAAACATTGGTGCATGTTTACATGCCACATAATATTTTGGTATATTATGTGTACCTCATCATCATGACATTGTATAGCCGTACATAAAACTACGACACTTTTTTCTGCTTGGTGCTAAGCCGACCAATCCAACCCTGACTTGGTAAGAATGACTGATGATAATTGATAACAGTGACCACTTAATTACTAAACTAATTAAACAATTTGATAATGGTATTTTTTTCGTCTAAATTAAAATGTGAACAACGTTTTAGCCTTTAGCATAGTACTGTGTATGTGGTGTGGTGTCGTTAAATCTGTTTGGGACTTGTCGGGACCATTGTTTGGTTTGCTTGATTTTTCCACTTCATATGATTTTACGGCACATAAAAAATTACTTAGATTATAATTATTATCGATACAGCAGACTTCAACATTGGCTACACGGGTAATAGGGTTGACGTCCACCCGCCGGACATCAAAAGCGTAAGTTACTGGTTAGGTTCAGTAACTTATTGGTTGAAGCTATAATATCAAAGATAGTAAGGTACACTGGAGCGAGGTTATTTTACAGTAGTAGTATAACATGTACGCAACTCATCAAGTCCGTTTTACAGAATACATATTTTTTTTTACATAATATGTACTTAGAAGCAAGTAGTAGCATCATACTCTAAATAAAAATGACAATAACTCTTCGTCAAAGAACTGTTTCCAGATATTTATGGCCAATGATTTACTTCATTTGAATGAATTATGCTAAAAATTAAATCATTTAAAACTATTTAACTGGCTTTTGTTTACAGATTATGCTGTGTTGAGATCTACAACCATAATCAAAGTCCAACTAGATATTTCCAGACTGAAACCTCCAAAAATGCATAACATCACTTTCATAAGCATCTCAAGCATCTGTTTAAGATGATGAATTGAGATTTGAGATATACCTTACCCAATTTTTCTTGGTGTATTGAGTTAAACTAGTCATATTGTTATTTAAGATTGTGATGCAACTAATGTACAGGCGCTGTCACGATCGAAGAATGAGATGAACGAGCGACACAATCATAGTCGTAATTGCAGCAGAGGTCTCCATACTGAAAAGAAAAACAGAAGGAAAAGTATAAATTACAAGTTTCACACATACCATTTACAACTGAAAATTAAGTAATATTATATATAATGTTATAAATTGAACGGCAGCATAATATTAACTTAAAAATGTTTTATAAGAAATGTTTGCTTTAAAAATTCGATGCTAAAAATAATTGCATATAATATAATTTTAGCAGCAAAGAAGGAGACAAGCATTTGAGAAATCATTTATATGGCAATCAACAAAATGTTCCATATACACACATGCAAATAATTTTCACAAAAATTTTGAATCAAAGTTTTATTGGCTCTGACCAAAAAAATCAACCAAAAACCTTATATAATTGAAAATAAATTACATTACATTTATTATTTTGAGAAAAAAAACAAAATTCCATGGAAACGTAATTAAAATTAAAACATAAAGCATTGACCAATATATAAGGGAAAGGGAATGCATAAAAACAAGCTAGATCTACACAAATAGTAACCGTTCAAAATCACTTACAAGAGGATTTCAAGAGGCACAAAGACGAAAGCCACGACTTACAAATGTCTGATACGTTTATCCAGGTCAGGGAAGCGATACAACATTATAATTATAATAATAATGTAATATAGATTTATTTAGGAAGATATTTTAAAGTAGCGAAGGTTTTGAAATGGCAAGTTGCTACGAAAGTGCTCTATAGAAATATTTGCTTTGAAAAGAAATTTGAGTTTTAAGTCATCATATATTGCACTTGTTGACTCCTTTGTGCCTTAATAGAAACAAAGTCATAAAAGTCTGAATGAATAGCACTTTCCGAAGCACACAAATTCCATGATTTTTGCTCACCGATTTAGCGCAGAGCGGCACCTGTTAGGGTTAATAAGGGTTAATCACGATTTATTTATCAACATTTAATTATTATACACATATACATACAAACAAAGCATTGAGAATATATGCAACTCTCCATGTACATTTTAGTTCAGTTCAAGTTTACTTATCACGAGTATGAAACAATTGATCAGGGTGTCAACTTATTAAATTGAAACAGCCAAACAACTCTCTTTAAATACAAAAAAAAATCATTTTGAAAT
>JAITYZ010003991.1:0-10262 GCA_027744595.1 Paronellides praefectus
TTCGGGCAAAAGATGTCGGGCTAGGATCCGATTACCGTTATGTCTTATGTGTATGTATCATACATACAAATATACATTTATACGTTATTTCGCTTAAATTTGCAAAGCACTACACATACCAGTCATAGTGACTCGTGACTTCCAGTAAGCAGAACAGCAATTTTTAGTCACACGTTACTAACCTTCGCATAAACTACATCTTTTTGCAATTTTAGGAAAAAGTACACGCTATCAGATCAGGCGTGAGTTTCAATTTTCAGAATGATAAAGGTAGGCGAAAATAACAGACTTTCTTAAAGCATCCAACCATTTCTTTAGGATTTTCCATTCATGCAAGCGAATTCAAAGAAAAGACATGCATGAATAAAGTTCTTTTGAAGGTTCTGTTAGTGTAGGGATATCAAATAGAAAGGACATCATCACACACGCATACATAACGCTATAATATATGTTCAATATTTGTGTGAAAATTTCGAAAGAAAAGGTGAAAAGTGTGTTAAAACAGCTATCGCATATGTTCAGAATCTTTTATCTGCAATATTTGCATAGAAATTTTATCCTTTTCTCACACTCCAAAGTGTGAATTACATTATTTTTAAAGAAACACAAACTGTTATAACATAAATTCTTATCTTTCATTTTTGGTGAGGACTCTGAAGAAAAAGATCCACTCGTCACCAGAAATGTAAGGATGCTCGATCCTGCTCTCTTATTTTCTCACCCCTTCACTTAGAGTTCTTGGCTGCATTCCGTCTTCATATGATTATTATGATAAACAATATCATAAAATCATTTTTATGGCACTTGACAATATTTATTTCTCTCAGAAGTGGAATATACTTTAATATAAGCAGCAGTGCATCTTTGTGAAGACACGTCGCATTTGGATTGGCGATCCCCTTTTCGCACAAATGTACAATATTTGTCCCTAGCGTTACAGCATTTTTCATATCAACAACCATAGGCGTCATCAGGGGCCCCTAATGAACACGAAGTGTGTAAGACAAGGATATAAGATGATGTGCGTAGAAAGTACATAAATACTTTTTCTAGTCTTATAAGCTCAACTCAGCGACAAGTAAAAAAGTTAGACAAAGAAGAAAGATAAGCGCACCTTCCTTCTCAAAAAAATTCAAAACCACCAAGTTTATGGGGAATGGCTGACGGAAAAGTGTAGAGCTTTTCTTCTTCTTTTTCTTCCTTCCTGCTTTGTAATCATTTTTATCTTTTCTCCATGCGTGCGTTATACTTTTTATAAGGATGTGAACAGAATGTCATGAATGAACGTGGTTGAAACTACCTATTTTAAAGTTATTTTAAAAAAAGATCCTCTTCCTCATTTTAATAAGATGATAATATTTTGTCTGCCTTCCTTCCTAACTTTCTTTGTACGTGCTAACACTCTGTGATGATAAGAACACTGAATAGTGAATGAATACTGATGATGAGGATATATATTTCGTATACATTAAAGAGAATTGTAGCCGCCTTAAATATACATGCGTACAAAACTAAAATAACTCTTTATCAACACATTCCGTGAAAGTTTCACTTTTAATCAAATATTCCTTCTAGATAAATGAGTAGTGTACGCAATAACCTTTCCTTATACAACTTTTTCATTTCGTATTAAAACCACAAAATTTCATTGAAAATTGAAAGAAATTCTCAGCAGTAGTGCTTACATTAAATTAAATACTTTGTGATGATGTCAAAATTTTCGAAGAAATTATTGTGTATCGTGTTGTTGACACGCTACTTATGAAAATATTATTGGGGATAGCTTAGCAGTGATTTAAGACTTTATTTCCTTTTTAATCAATATCAAGCAAAATACGCTTTCCATCATTGTATATGTTTGATTTTAACTCTGCTAAAAGTAAATAAATATGACACTTGGGCTGTATGCGATGGAAGGGGTGAGGTTGTACTGACTGTTGGACCAACAGTGTTGGTTGTCCTCTCCAAAAAAGAAAGCTATAGAATGGGGTGTACCTAAGAATTGGGAAGCACAAATGTTTGCTGCAGGAAATGCACTAAACACCTTACAACGTACAACATGATGGCATACTTGTAGGTTCATTGCAAAACAAACGTTTTACGCATTAGGTATAATTATTTTTAGGCTTATCAGCATTTTGCACCTATTTCTACTTGTGTAGCAAGTCCCAAAAGTAAACGTCTTTTCTTATAAAGTAAGTCAATTTGGAAAAAAATATATTGCATCTCATTTTGTTCTGTCACCTTCGTATTTTTGCGGAAAATATGATAAATCATTATAGGAGCTTCCTTAAAATCTTGTAAATTGTTCTTATGAAAACATATAGAGTTATTATTATGACGCCATAATACATACAGTGCATATAGTTACATAAACTTAATTGTGTGCATTACAACTTTAAATAATAATAAAACAAATACTTTTTGTTTCATTCAATTTTTGTCCAATGGGTTTGAATCGAAAATGGATTGATCATTTCATGTAATGATAGTTTGTGACGAAAATAATAAATCCGACTTGACGGGAAAAACTAGCCATCTTTCCACTCCACTTGACTGAAAAGGTGTTCATCATATCATCATCAAAAAATGAAACTGATCATTTTAACCTCATATTCATCCATAAAAAAATGCAAGCCATCTTAAAAAGATTTGTAGATAACACACCTGCTCTCTTCATGCATGTGCCCTACATCACACATGAAACGGAACTAGCTGTAAAATGCCTCGTTGCACTGTATTTACATAATGGAACACATAACATTATTCTCTCACTCAAGTTGTAGTACAATAGAAACCATTACAACAACCACTGCGATGTCTTAGGTTCCCCTTTACATGGCAAAAGTTGGTAGATGGATTGAAAAAAGGAAATGACTGGAAAGAGAAAAGTTCCACAGCCAGTTTTTTTCCCCTCACTGCTCTATAATGGAAATGGAAAAGTGACACCTATTCTTTTTTCTCAATAATACACTCTGAAAGATCTCTCTGGAAATGAGTTATACCCGAACTTCTTGTTGACTCTTTAGCATTTGGACCCATGGTACTAGTACTCTTGCTGTTGCTAACTATTACCTCATTCCTTGTCATGGATGTCATAAGACATCTTCATTGAAGCAGATGAAACAACATTTTGTCGAAGGCTCTCTCCCTCTCATTTCCTTCCCTCCCTGTATTTATGGCGTTGGACTCGAAAAGGAAGTAAAGTCATCCCATAAAAAGTCTTGAGTGACTGAGTGGGTTTCTTTCTCTCTCTCTCTCTCTTAAAAATTATATACTTACCAACTATGAAGACGGAAAGAGGGAATGGCAAGTGTGTATGTGTGTGCTGGCGCTGCCTCCAAAACTAAAGGTAGCAGCAAATTTTTTCCATTATCCTGTGAAATTTCCAACATCGCACTAGAATATACATATACATAAGTACATAATATGCATATATACTGGCGCACACACCTATATAAATACTTTAGTTTCAACTTCCCTTAATGATGTTGGTGAAGATGTGCTCCTTTTTTCTTCAGCAGCATGAGCATTATAAGCAACACAGCATAACATAATAAATGAAAAAAGTTGCTATATTTGTACGGGTTGACTTTTTTAACTTTGCACTAGGTTGATAAGTGAATTTCATCTCATTGACTTTCATTTTTGCGTTTCCTTCTCCATCTCAACTCAAGTCATTATATCCCAACCACCACTACTACTGCTGCTGTTTCAGCAACAGTACACAAAATAGCAGTAGTAGTTTCTACACAGTACATTTAGTTGAAGGAGGCAACTCCATCATCGTCACATCACATAACTCGCGTGCTTCATTTCTTGGTTGGGCCTTCTTCTCCTCGAGTGTTGCTGGAAGGTGGGAGAATTTTACAAGACGGTTTTCCCTTTCATGACTTTTTTCACCTTATTAAGTAGACAGACACAACAGCGCGGTCCTCCTCGCATCGTCTTTAAATTATTCTTTCTGAGTACTTTCGCCAAACTTTTTAACTTGCTCTCTTGTTTCGTGTATGCGTAATGTATATTAAATAGATGAGCATGTTAACCTTCTCCCAATATATATGTACGTGTTCTGATATTGATTTTTTTAAACGTGTCTCTCAATTTTACTACTCGCAGTCCTTTTTCATCATTGTGATGTGAAGAAGAGACGACGAGTAATTTTCATTAACAATATGTACACTTGAATGTACGCTTTCAAAGTGGGCTCCTCTTTTTGTGCCTTCAAATTTTCGTTTCAAATAAAATATTATGCGAGAAAATTTTTTTTTATTACTGAGTACAGTTGCTCAAACTACGCCTCACACATTATTATTCCAATCGATATTCATCGAAACACTTTTTACAATAATTCTTGAAATTAGACTGTTCCACCCTTTCTCAGCGTTCACTGGTTATTCAAAATTATATATTGTGTCCCTGTTTCGGAAAAAAATGCTGAAATGGCAAACCATAGGCTGTGTATAATATCCTCCTTGCAGCAATTTTTGGTTTTGGTTCTTTCAAACGAATGATTTGTGAATATTGGATGCTTTGTAAATTCATTGGTTCATGGTTTGCAGTTTTTTATCCCAGGGGTCTCATCATCATCATATACATGTGTCCCAAAGTTTCCCTAAACATAAATTGTCTGCATTTCTGTTGTTGTTGTTTACCTTGCTTGTAGTAGTGGGAGTTAACGGTAGAAAAGTCAAAGAACAAAACCGGGAAGATCTCGAAACCTTAATGTACCACCAGTGCAGTCGCAGTATTGTAGTGGATCAGATCAGTGCGCACACAAAAAAGCAGTTAATAAATATATGAGAGGAGCAGTGTGTGTGCGGCTCTGTTGAGCTGTGTCTTTCATCATTCCTCGCAAAAGTATTTATGTGTTAGAAGGTGCCATATAATAATAATGGCATACTAATATAAAAATAAGTACCTATACACGTTAAATGTATGTATTTATTTCACATCTGAAATTGGTGTAATGGGAATACGGATGGAATAAGCAATAAAATGTATGTACTCAATGCACATAGGTATAGGGAATGGGAAGACGAAACGTGTGTGCCCATTTTTCATATCCTTTTTTATCATATTTATTATGACATTGGAAGGGCATCATATCATTGCTGATATTTGGATGTAATGTAATATTATTATATTATGTATAAATATATGTATTAAGTGAATGTATAATAATTGTTATACCACCAAGTTTTCTATTTTTCACCGTCTCCAGCAGTCTGGCTGGATGTTAAAAAGCTTATTCATTTTTGGTTTGCTGCTGCTGGTACTGCTACGCTGCTCAACGTTTAGTGTAACGTTTACTACTCCAGTCTTCACGCGACTTCCGGACCAATGTAGTATTTTCTGTCTTGTAATGGGAAAGTCAGAAGTGATCACTTACTGACCAATGATGACCAACATTTTTTTGGGCAGAGGAAAACACACACACGCATTACCAGGATGGAAGTGAGGAAGTACCTAGTTTTGTTGATATACTTGTGTGTGGACACACACGCACACACACACACATGTTCAGCAGCACAAATAGAGTAAATGGTAATGGAACAGATTTGTGAATGAGTCTGTTGTATGGCTTTATCTTCTCCTCCTGAATAGTTTATACGTTCCTTGAGAGAAAGCTCGGACATTAGAACATGGAGCTTATACATATATTATGTGTACACATTTAGAGAAAGAATGCAATCCAGTTAGACAAACAGAGCAAGAGAATAAGCGTGTAGACTTTTTTCCTGTTTTCTGTATTACAATGGTTTAGGTATATATGCAGTGGACAAACAGAGGAGAGAGAGAGAGAGAAGGAAAATAGAAAAGATGAGCTACTCATATAAACATAGGTACAACCACACGTTCACTAGCCTTGGGATGGAAGACGCGCTGAATGAGTTATACTCTCGTTGGGTAGAGTTTACCAAGTGACTGTGTTTTGATGTCTAATTTTTCGCTTCGGAATGGCTTCACCATCTCTAAGTGTGTTTATGTGAAAGTGGCAGAGAGAGAGAGAGAGAGACTACGGAAGGAAGATGAAAAGAAAAGTATATAGGTAGCCAACATGGCACTGCACGAATGTGTACTCTGGATGAGTGATGATGCATCAAGTGAAATTTATAGCTTGTGAAATCACACAATCAATCCTCTTTATGAGGTTTCATGAGAAATGTGAGCTCCCATATCGTCCAGTTGTGTAGACAGAAAGAAGATACGTAGCTAGGTGGATTGTGCCTTTCTTCCTTCTGTAGTAACAAGAATAAAAATAATAAACTCTTACAACGATGTAAGCAAGTACCCCGCATTTTAATAATGTAACAAGAAAGGAATGGTCGTTCTTTGCTTACCTCATCCTGGACTTGACGGTTTATCATCTTATTTTAATAACAAAAAAAAATCTTTTCTATTGCCTGAAACCACAAAAAGACAGTATAACCAACAAACTTTAGCAATGTTGGGATGCTGTACGTACGTATCTGTTTACAATGCAAGGGTCAGGCGGACATACATACCTCTACTGTAAAGCTAAACTACAAGTTTTCAATTATCTACTTACTTTATAGTAATAATAATAACGGTAATAATAATAATATAGTTCAAAGTGAAAGATGTCAGGTTGTGCAGGAAAGGGAATAGAATTGCAGTAGAATTGTTTGGCTTAAAAACAAAACCATACTTTTATATGTGTACATATGCCCTTGTTTTTATATTAGATTGAACAGGGGAAAACAAAAATGGCTTTTTCTAATAAGCTCAAGTTTATGTATAATACCTACAATAATGTAGCTTATTGAAGATCTTCTTGGTTGATGCAATAATCTGTAATTACATACGTGTTCACAATCTCTCTTTTCACGACTACAACATGTGGAAAGATTGAATCGCTTTTTTTGTGTGCGCAGCTTGATCCAAAATCAAAAGAGATGGGTTGTCTGAGAGTGGGATTAATTTAATTGTCTGAAGGAGCGACTCCAGAAGCCATAAGTATTCTGAAATATGTGACACAATCATACATACAGCACTTTCACTGCCATTGGTATAGATAAATGTATAATGTTTTTCATGATATAAAGTAACAACACATTATATTTGTTACATTTATATACCATATGAATGTATATATAAAAAAGCATCTTATGTTAAGGAAGATAAAAAAAACCAACACGGAAAATAAAAAATGTGGGATGACTTTAGGAAAAAGTATGACATGCTTAGTGTGTTGTAATGAGAAGCTATTGTCTGTGCCTGGTGAAAATACTGTAAGTTTTTGTGCCAAACACTGTTCAAAAGTTCCTCAAACAGCCAACAATAGAGCCTTATAACATAACAATTCTTCCACATTTGCTCCAAAAATAAAAGAAGTAAGAATAGGGACAGCTTCTAGAAAACACATATTATTTTTTTAGTTTTAACGAATAAGCAGCAAAGTAGCCTTGGTGTAAAAAAATAAAGAACGTAGAGAGAAGTAGTATAGCTGCCAATTAAAAGTTGTTGACGCATAAAACGGCAGTTTGGAGTTTGTTCCGAAAAAATAGAGAGAGAGTAAAAAAATACTAGACGCATTTTTATTTGACACAACCGTTTGTGAAGCGATCAGATTGGGAAGATGAGACCAAATAGCATTTTACAAGTGAGATCCTTTTTGGTCGTTGATACCATGTATTAATGGGTTATATTATTGAGAGCTTCGACATTTTATACATACTTGAGTCTTTGCCACGTATCTAGCATATGATTCTAACCTCGTGACTGGAACTACTACATATCTTCTTTACAAAGAGGTCAATCATTATATATACGCGTCCTTTAGACCCTTCTTAAACTATTATTACCAGTTTTTGGGCTTAAATGCAAATAAAAGTATAGGAAGCTGAGATTTATGGCAGGTTTTATTACTTTTGAAATGCTTTCTTTTATATTCAATTTCACCTCACGTAAAGCGTGTAGCTTGGTATAGAATACCTAGAGCATCTTTAGCGACACCCGCACCTTCCTCTCTCTTTATCTTCCGCTCATCTCCGTCCTCCTCGCTCCCATTAAAAACGCACACACACACACATACATACACACACATGCACACACTCACAAGACAACAAAAGTGTAATACGTGTGGGGTTAGTATGATGATCATATAGCATACTTTCACTCCACTACTGTGGAAAAAAACAAGTTGAACGTTTCGAGGAAAACAAGGCACGGCAATAAGATTGAAGATATAGGAACACATACGTATAAACTAATACGTAGTAGCTCCTACTCTCTTCTCATTTTTTTGTAGTTTTTTTTCGTTTCCTAAAATGAAGGATGCCAACTGCCGACTGTGAACTTCCACCGAATTCTTTTTTTATCTGATAGATTAATGGGGCCTCCAGAAGAAGCGCTAGATTACAGCAATTTTATACCAATTGAAATCGTACGGCTTGCACATACAAAAGGGATACTAAGCAAGAAATTACGCTGGACTAGCAGCTTATACGACATGATACATACCCACTGGCCAAGTACTGATACATATTTAAAATGTATGGAAACAGGATTTTTTGAAATAGGCAGTCGGATTTTACTATGAAGTCATATGAATTTGGTGGTACGGAAAGCATAATCCTAAATATTTTTTACACTGATTACTGTAAAAAACAATACGAGCCTATTTGCGTTAATTTAACCAACAGCAGCAGATTAACGTAAAATGATTAATAACCAAAATAAAGTGTTATTATTATTATGTAGTAGTAGTAGAAATTTCAACAGCAGAAAAAGGAGTTAGTTTTCGGCTTCAATATTGTGTGCAGCATGGATGATATCGATATCACATCAAATTGTGTACAGTGAAAGTAATATAATAGCCATACATGTTTCCATTTCGCCAGCTGCTATGCTGCTGCTAAAAATAGGTTAGTAAGAAGGTTTAGCAGGGATTTGAGCAGTAATATTTGAGTGTGCGTGTATATTTTGGCAAACATGGAGGATGCATGCATAGTATGTATTTATGTAAGTATTTATGTACGGTCTACTTGCTGGCATATAAATAGTGCCAAATGTATACGCTTAGCGCAGGTGTTTCAAGGTATTAAAACATTTGAGAAGAAGGATAGTAACACAATTTCCGTGAGATTATTTCTCTAACGTCTTGCGTTAAAGTAGGTTTGGCTGCAAGCTATTTTTATGTATGTACCCAGTTGAAGTTGAAGTAGTAGCTATGTACTTATCCAGTAATGTTGTTACTACGTATAAATATATCCGTGTATTTGCACACCTCATCAGCCAACCACATCGACATCGACAGGGATGAAAAAAGCAGCTATTGAATTGAAGAAAATTCAATTTTCCTCCGCTTTTTCTACGACCTCTTAAGGTACATCCTTTTTTATCAATAAAGCCAAAGTACAGAGAAAGACGAAGGGGGAAAAATGCTCATCTTTTTTCCTTCTTCTTTGCGAAGAAGATAGCTCAAAGCCCATTTCTGTCTGTATCATCTCTCTAACAAAGAAAGCCACAAGTCCAATCAAATAAACTTTTTATGTTTATTATGGATGCTTCCAAGTCCCAGAACGCTTCCGTCCGATTGCAAACTTTTTTTCTTTCTTTTTCTAGCACACATATTTTTTTAAACCATGATATCATGATATGTATACATTTCCAAGCTTGCAAATAAGATGGTGCATAGATTTTCTCATCCTTTTCTTATCCTTTTCTTCTGGGTTTGGATGAATTTTACATTTTGATGAGATACGTCGCAATTGAAATTGAAGAAACACAAAAAGAGATTGAACGATAAACATTTATAAAAAAAGAGACTCGTCCTTTGCAATACAGTGAGCACACATAATACACGTTACGTTATAAATAGGTATAGTTTCTCATATTACATCATATATAGTCATTTAATGTGTAATTGTATTGCAGAGCTGAATCTAAATTTGCGTTATTTGTTTAGCAAGTGGACAAAACAAACTCTTGATTGAAAAATAAATTGAGTGTGTTATATACAAAATGAATTCAACATCGATGTAGAAAACATTTAAAAAGGGTCTTTAGCTTGACATTGGTAGCTACCTAACAAAATACAAATACCTATCATAATATTTTATATCGTTTAGTAGCCGGATGTCATAAAAAAATGTACCATTTATAGTCATTTATCAAAATGCGGATATCCACATTTTGTGGCGTGTGTGGGTGTACATTTACTCGGCAGAAGACATATATTTTGGGTTGAATGACAAGTTTAAAAAAATATCTTTGTGTGAATGCACATAATATAA
>JAITYZ010003992.1:0-15681 GCA_027744595.1 Paronellides praefectus
TGCCGCCGACGTAACAACGTAATAAATAATAATTATAATAGCCACAACAATTGACAATAATGTACAATTCATGTACTTTTCATTAACCACTACTACCGTCAACATCAATCCGTCAATTACTACTAAAGGTCGTTCTATTAACGAAGAGTAGGAAATAAATATGAGCATATTATCATAATTTAATCCGTAAAGTACATCGCTGCTGTGTAATGGTCGGTTACCGAACCCAACCCTTTACTAACTATACATGAAATTAAAAATATGTATCAACCCCCTCTCTGGTCGATGTATCCCTCGTCTCTGACAAAGATTATAAACTTAAAATAAAACCATTGTTACCTCCCAAACCAATTCTGAATTCTCAATTTTTAATTACATATTGTATATCCATATTGTTATAATTATTATGCAGTCTAGCAAAACAAAACTAGTCTATAACAGAGCAAAAATAATTATAAAAAAATTTAATATAGGAAAGTAAATATCAATAAAATACCTGAAGCTAATTTATCTGTGCGTCGAAAATGGAAACTTGTATCCGCAAATCAAAATGACTACCTAAACGTGTCATCGATCGATGTGTACATAATAATCGGTGCTTCATTTCTTCACACGAATGAATTATATTAAATATTAATAAAGGCGATATGGTAAATTCAATCATAATTATCATTATCATCTCCCATCCTCACACAAATGAGTTGACTTTGACTTGATAATGTTGGTGGTCTTGCTCTATTACCATTAATCAGGCAGCAAATTAGTTTTACACGTTTTCTGACACTGAGCAAATTAATGAAACGAGGTTCATCAACTAACTACCTACTAACATAATATACTACCAAACTGTTTACAGTTATTATATAATAAACAATGAAAAATTGTCGAGAATTTTCAGCATCACAAGATGGTTACTTGTTGTGTGGGAATTAGAAGAAGGATTCCTAGGAAATTAATACAGGAATTCCATTTAATTATATGATCGCTTGCACTTGAATGATTGGAGACTTCCCCAAACAGGTATCACATCACACACCAGTGCATATATTTTTTTCATTGCACTCCATCCATCTCCTCAAGACATATTTTATTACTTTAACTCTTTATCTTTGCTTTTCAAATTTTGAGAGTACCAAATTTTTTTATATCCCATTTAACCGTGCAGCTTGTGAAGCCATGGAATTATTTGGAGGAACCCTTTAATTTGAAAACCATAAAAAACATTAAATTATACGTTAATTAGCTAGACATTCTGCTGCTGTTTTTAGTCACTGTCCTTCCTACACTGCAAATATATGTAATATATAATAGCAATAATATTATGTTGAGTCAATTTAGAGTGCATAGCCCCCACACAGTTTAATTTTTTTCCCTTTTTAGAGTAAAATCCCATGAATGCAATAGGTAATTGCATTTTTGTCGGTAACAATTCCCCACTACTGAATATCACCATTTATTATGTCGATTAATATATGTGACTAAATTACTACTACTGCTGCTACGTAACTAAGTTGATGAGACAAGCTATAAAAGTTAATGGATTAGCAGAAATAAAATGATGGTAATCAAAAGAAATTCACACGGGAGCTACCAAAATGAGAGGAGACCTTGCTTTGAAGATGACAAGAATAATTGTGCGTAAGAGTCGTCATCATATATGAATGGCAACATCGTCATGTAATATATAATAATCTTTTTTTTGCCATGTTCACGTAAATGGAGTCTTATTTTATAGCGTGATTAGTGTGATTATGATTATCAGTATTTCAACTGTTGACTATATATTTTGAAACAACAATAATGACGATGACAACGACCAAGGCTGTACTTAAAGTTTAAGTTACTTCACCATACATTACGTTACATACATACCAACCGCGCGTAGTACTTGATGATTATGAATGGTTTTGTGCAGAGCCTATAATAAACTACCACCTTATTATTATCAAGTAGCGACTGCATTTATTATTATAAGCTCTATACTACTTGATGATTTCATCCTGTCTCTTTTTTAAGCCAACAACATGTTTTGCTTTAAAAGTAAACTAGAATTCTGCTAAAATTTATTTACACATGCATAAATAGGTACCATGTAACATGTAACATGAACGCTTTCGCTACTTTTATAGAACAAGCTTGGCCTCACTCCTTTAAAAAATATAATAATAATAATAATAATAGATGATTTGAGTATTGTTATGTTGCTGTTAATGGAGTTTGAGCTTATAAGAAAGGACCAACGTCACAAAAGGAAAATTATCCCTCCTCTTAAACAGCAAATGGCATGTTTTTACCTGTGTACTCCGTTTTTCTTTTTAAATGTAAGTGAGTGTTGGGAATTTTTATTTTGATGCAATAAATATTTCTCTATCACTGCAATCTTCTTTCTAAAGCTCGTAGTAATAATCATAATTCTAAATAAATAATGAAAAATGATTTCTGGCTAATTTGAAGAAAACGCTAGCTCAGCTCAAGCCCATATATATTGTTTGGTACATATACCTAGTTTGTGCAGAGTTGAAGAAATAAAAGAAGTGAAGGGCCTCCTCCCCCTGTCGGATTTAAATTTATGGAAGTAAGGGTGCAAGCAGTGTGCAAACTTCAAACTCAAACTTGTTCTTCTTCTTGTTCTTTTTTTTCTGAAGCAATAAATGTGTAATCACAATCACTAATCGCAATCAACCATAATAAGATTCATAATTCATAAGTAACGACATAAAAGAGTTGGAGGAACAGTAGCAGTTTACGTTTGAAGAATAAGAATCTGGTTAACGAAAAGAATAATAATAATATTTTTTGAGTGGTAAAGAGAGAGAGAGAGAGGCAGTTGAACTCGGAGAAAATACATATATCTATGAAACCAGCAACAAAACCAAAGCCACTACTCACTCAACAACGCAACAAAGGCTACCATCATCATTTTTATTTTATCGTCATCATCATGAATCACATACGTATACACATGTGAATGGTGTAACAAGTGTAGTGGTTTCATCTCTTAATACGCCACAGTTTGCCAGAAGAGAGACTTGGTAATGAAGAGAACAGAAAACAAAGTTGTTTTGCACGAGAAACGGTGCTTATTGACTTGGTTTGGCTTGACCACTACTAACTTGGCTTGTTACTACACTACTTCTACAACTACAACAACTACTACTACTAAAAAGTGTGCTTGATACATGGGAACATTGGGACTTGGGATGATATTTATGATAAAAGTTTTCTTGTAAGCGACGATGATGATGAGATGATGGTGGTGTGGTGGTAATATGAAATAACGACGATAATGATTATGATATAAAGATTGTTACATTTATTTGCCAAAAGCAATTTTGAAACAAGTGCAATCATCACCAGCGTACAAGGTTTATATGCAAAGAAGTAGGTATATTTGGTATAGGTATATATGACTACCTAGCTAGGTATCTCTACATTAACTAGCTGTGGTACAATAATACTTTTTTTATTAATGCAGGTAGACAGGCACCAAAAAAAACCAACGGACGGAAGAAACGCATTTCGCTGATGACGATGATGATTTTCAAATGAGATTATATTCAAATTGGCATTGTTACCAACTTTGTTGTTATTACTTTACTTTAACTTGATTCTTTCATATTTACTTCTCGAGAGTGGGTACGAGAGTTAGCGTCACAAAGACAACAAGATTTGAGTTTTCTACTGAGTGGCTTGGGTGCAGCCTTTCACATCTCATCAACAGCATTATCGTCATAAGTTTAATCTGATATCCTGATGATGATAATCATGATCACCGACGCTGTTGTTGTCATAAGATATCATCTCACCAAAGCAATATCTGGCTACTTTATAACAAGACAACCAAATTAAAAGTCAATCAAGAGCAGCAGGAGACTCTGCGGCGATGAAGGTGATGTTGATGCTATGATGATGATCGGAAAGGCTGAATGAAAATGCGACTCTTACTTCCTTTCTCGCCTTTTGTTGCTGCTGTCATCACGACGATGATATGCAATGCAATAATGCACGAAGATCTGCGCTGATAATCTTTTCTGTTTGTATTGAAACATCATAATATCGAGTTGTTTTTCGTTGCTCAGTTGTAAAAAACATACAACTTTCGGCTTGGGTTTACGTTACAAATCATAAGATTTGCCCTCTAAACTTTTATTTTATAAAATCCATCTTACTTCCTCTAATTTCTCTGCTCTGTTCTGTCAGAAGCAAATTAAAAACTCTTTGGGTCGTGCTTTCACGTAACTTGTGTACTTTTTGAGCAAAGTTTCATGCGATGCTCTAATTTCCTCTCTGTTATTCAGCAATTCGCTTGTGTTTTTTGCTTCCTCTTTCCGTCCTCCCTTCAGATTGTTCAAAACATGTTTTTTTTGTTGTCAGTCGGTAGTAGTAACAGTAACAAATTGGTACCGTGTTCAAGCTTATACCCTATCAGCTCTGTATCCACTGTTTTCGTGATCTTGGAAGATAAAGCCTTTTTCATGATAAAAGTAGGAATATGAAAAAAAAATTGTGTTGGTTTCATGCACGTGTTCCATGTCGTTGCCAAAGAAAACTAACCGTAATCAATGCCATTATTCAAATAAAAAGCTGCATTTTTATTAGGCATAGTTCAAATTCTGAATAGTGCGCAATAATTAGCGGGTGCCACTACAACATTGTAACTTATTTGATAAAATTTATTTCAATTCAAATTTCAAATATTCAAAATTGCCACTAAATCTCTATGTATCGTTTTCATTCTGTATAAAAGTTTTTTTTTATAAAAATCTAGTAGTAATGACTTGAGACCGAGCTTTTCCCCACTACAGAAAAAATTACTGATCCACACAATATTATTCTATTCATTCATCTTGTATCCTATTCACCATTCACCACTCTCCTTTTATTACATCCACCCACGCACCTAGGACAACCTCATAATATGATGCACCCCCATTCATTCATAGAAGATTCAATTATCTAAAACGTTTAATCTATTATTATTGACTATGACTTTACTGTAGTCAACGTAAAAGTGGTAGTAGTCATCATCATAATAATAATAAACAATTAACTAATAACAATGGTAATAATTTTAATTGAGTCGTCTTGAGACATGACATAGCTGATCTAATTTTTCAAAGCTCGTTGCTGTGAGCAGTAATTGCTGCAGGTCAATGGATAAGCTAACACGGCTAGACCAAGTGTGTAGTGCACTACTACTACTGTATGTTGTTGTCATCTAATAAACACACCATTCGAGTAGTCGAGTGCCGTTATCACTGACAGATAATTACTCACTTCCGGTGAGCATGATATGAAAATAATACGCTCAATGTATCAGCGACGACATATGCTCATCACAATAAAACTGAGACGTGCTGAATCCAACATTAAAATTAACTTAAGTGCTGTGTAAAGTTTTCATACAATCAACTGTGTCATGTTCTTGTCATATGTTACCGGTACACAATTTTATACATTTTCGCGTCCTTAATTTCCTTTCACAGTTGACACTAGTATGCCATAACTAACTTTATATATACCTATATAAGTATACATATATATATATAACCAAGTGACCCATTTTTTAATCTTCCAAAACATTTTGCTCCACACACACTCAACAGAGTGTTATTATTTAACAGTAATTAAACTCAATTTAATTAATAATAACAAGTTTTGACTGTTCAAATTCACACCCAACCCAACTGCAAATGTCGACATTCCTGTCACCACCACCATCACCGGTGCTCATTTCTTTAAACCCTTTTTCTTAATACATTTTTTAGTTTAAATATACACTTATCATGACACTACGCATGAAAATGAATGATTGATTTTTACTAGAATTAACCATTTATCCACTGACATAACATGAATGCCATTCAGGATGATCACACATAAATACCAGGAGGAGGCACACATTAATTAAATGTGTGAAAATAGGGCTGTCACTCGGCCCCTTTCTAATTACATCTTCCATTCATACATACCATTCATCGCGTGAAATGAAAATATGTCATAAATAGGTGTATATGCAAATATTTTGTTCTAAGTTAGAATCAAGCTATTCCATAAATTTGCAATCACAACTAAACTTGTAAAAAAGTCAATAAGTTTGTGAGCCGTGTACCGGATCAAGTGCAATTAATAAAAGACTCACAAAAAATAACTCTACAGCTTTGATTTATCTCATTTTTCTCCCTCTCTTTTATTTCGTTGACGGCAGAGCATTTGTTAAGTTGTCAGTTTTGTTTGAAACCGACGTTACATAATAACGACAGTAATAAAAAAACACAAGTCCTTATCTTTACATCATAATCATCACCACAATAGAAATAGAGGAATCCTTTTGATCTTATTTTTTTTAGCTGGCAGCAGGAGTGAACACGAATAAAAAAACAAGTCGTCATCATCAATGCTACAATTATTCCAAGTCTGAAGTCTTGTTTTATTTTTCTTCTTCTTTCTATACACATTTTTCCGTTATGATTTTTTTTCTTGTTTTAAAAGAATTTTTTTTTAAATCTGTTGCAGACGTTTGTACTATTTTTTTCAGTGAGAAGCCATGCAACAAACAAAGAAGCCTTCATATAATACCTACTATACTGTATTTTTTTAGAATTTTGCACAGGAAGCCACGTTGCGTTTCTTTCGCTGTTGCCGTTGTTGTTGTTGCGTAATGTATACATTTTTTCTGTAACAAACTGTACAAAAAATATCCCTGAGGCTCTTCTCTCTATTAAAATAGTGTTGCTATGCTTTCATTCAACAATAAAAACGATTGTGAGCCAAGAATGTATTGTTTTTATTATTATTATTATTTGAATCACGTTTACCGAACAACGCAGTCACACGGACGAGACAAGAGGTGCATCTTCAAAAAGTATTTAAAACAGTGCAATAATTACAGCACCACCTTTTATTTCTATCATCCCATTATACAATCTAATTAAAAATATGAGGGGGGGGGTTGTTCTTTAAAAGTACAGTAGTGAGTGGTTTTTTTTCTGAGTTTACATGCCATCAACATATGGTTATATTATGTAAGTATATTAATTGCAGTAGCAGCAATTAAATACGTTAATGGCATCACAGTAAGTCACACTAAACTAGAAAAAAACCATCACCCCAAATTCGTACACGAGTGGTAAAGTAATCATGGTAACAGTGGGGGAGGAGGAGGAGGAGCAGTACAGCAGAAATAAAAAGAACATTTTATAATAGGTAGTGTGGCGTTTCCGTTTTGATGTCGTCTCCCTTGCCGGTTGCATAATTACATGTCTGTCTATACACACTATGTACTACTGTTGTTGGAATAAGTGAAGACAACTTTATATAATAGTTAATGTAGTAACTGCCATGCGCGTTGTTATCATACTCTCTTTTGAATGAATGTATGTAATAATATTCGTTCTCTGTGAAAAAAAGACGCTCAGTCTGATTGTCAGTTTGTAATAATATATTTTTTTATGGGAACAGTGAACGAACTTTGTGGTTTTATTATTGGCTTAGTTACATCAATCAAGCGTAATAAAAACCGATGCTGTTGACGTGTCTCCTCTCTCGTCTGATTAAACTGTGTCACCTGATTAAAAAAATGTATTATATATTACATATGTACCATGCTTTTATCTATTACAACAATTTTTTTTCTTTTTGCCAGTAGCATTTTTATTTTATTTTTCTGGCAAAGAGAGAGAGAGAGAATTCTGTTGCTTATGGTGTCGTGCGTATGTCATGTGAGTAGTAAAACAAGCCAGATAAAAAGAAATATTATTAACAACAAATCAAGAATATATGGCCGTTTTCATTCATATTATCTTTTTTCTCTGGTGGATTATGCATCTGATTAATTTTTATTGGTTGATGTTGATGTTTGTACATGCCAAAAAATTCTTAATATTTTATATATATTTCACTCGTATAAAGTTACCCAAGGTGTTGTCAAGTCACTCATAAAAAAAACTTTGCATAAAAGAAGAATTGATGTAATGCTACTGTCGATTGATGATGGATGATGAAAGAAAAAAAATCATAAAATTTACGTTGATTTAATTATATTTTTTTATAACTTTGTTTTCGTGAATAAGCAAACAGATTAGAATAATATGTGATTATTTCAAAACGAGTTGCCAAGAGCTATTTTTAAATAATCGGATAACATGTCATGTTTAATATTGCTATTTTGCTTCATTTTTTTTATTTTGTAGTTACCTACTTGTTGCCAGTTGCCATGTAAATATATGCATGGTTTATAATGCGTGACAACTCTAAACTCGTCTCTGATTTGAGATATATTTTGTTACACATTTTCTTTGGCTGGACATTTATCAAATAAAAAAAGTAGTTCATTCAATTCATGAATTTTTTCAAGTGCTCTCAAAATACTTTTATTACTAAAGACATGTAATTCAAGCGTAAAATTAAAAATTTAACCTACAGCAACCGAGATCTGAACTGATTAATTTGCTCGGTAAAATTGGATGAGAATAATTTATGCATTTTTTGCATATGCTTTTAAACAGCACACACATACCTAATTGCAAGCAAAAGAAAAGAAAATACGGCCATAGTCAACATCAGCAGCAAAAACGGTTACATGTTTTTTACATGATTACCTACATTCTACAATACGACATTGTCAAGAAATGCTCATATCAACGTGATGATGACAATGAGTTCCGATTTCAACTTGAGTGTTAAGTAGCCACTCGTTTCTCGTAAGATTTTATTTTATCTTCATATCACGTCCTCCTCCTAGCTATATCCCTCTTATGAAACACTTAAAACGGAACAAATTCGCACTGCGAATTTCGCAGGCATGATTAAGATGCTTAGTATATGCCTATATGCAGGTTCTTAAACTTATTTAGATATATGTATATTTTGTGGAATCTGAACCATTACCAGAGAGATGGATTTAATAGTTTGTGGCGGTGGTGGACATGACGAAGTATTTTTTATATGACATATCTGTACCTATTTGGGTACATAGAGTATAGTGGTCGAGGCGAGTAAAATATTTTAAAGGCACAAAAAAATATTATAGTGCGCATAGGTAGGTATGTAGGTATATGGGTTTGTGAAAAATGAGCTGTGTTTCAGTTTAATGTAAATAGGTAAGAATTTATTTTTAAGCAGGTGGATTATTTATTAGCAAGCCTCTCTATGAATTATTATTATGATGATAGGGTTGTCAGCTACGGTGGTGTAGTAGCTAAAACCATAATAATATTTATGGATATTACGCACAATGTTATTCATTTTACCATGCATGTCTTGAGATGTTTGAACTGTCTTGCAACAATGTGGTAATTTCAATTATTAGTGTCTTTGAGTCGTGTAGATTTCAATAAAAAAACAAACATGAAATATGTGCACAGTTGTAGAATCAGGGAGAGATGGATGGATGGATGCGAGCAGCATATGAAGTGCTCGAAATCTCCCAAAAAAACTGACCAAAACGCGTATACAAAAGGAAGAGACGCGTTTAAAGTTTCAAGGTAAAATACCTAAATACAAAAATGCATGTCTATCTTTTGGGCGTGCTAATAAATAGGCCAAAACATACATAGATACTCCTCATAAATTTCAGCTGCTCTAGCTCACCTGTCATGGCTGTCAAGAAGTGATGACGCCTTGCAGCTTCCTTCACCAGTAGAGGCTTGCGACCAAGTCGCACCCCCTCCGTGGGGAAACTGCACGAGTAGTCGTTGCTGCTGTTTAATATGGTGGTTATGCTGTTGTTGTTGCTGCTGCTGCTGTTGTTGAAGATGAAGGTGAGCAGTTGAGGAATCCATCATTGTGGGTCTTTCTTGGCGATGATGACCACTCATCATGTTTGGAGTGCCGCCTCCACTGGCGTCATAATCCATCATTATGGAAGATGATGGGGAGTGGAGGGATGCCAAGGGGTTCAAAGTAGACTTTAAATGTCTGGGAGGGATTGCCGCACTTGAAACACCATTCGCACAGCCACCATTCTCATTTTCTGCGGGAAATAGCATGTCCATCATTGAGGCCATGTCACTGGCAGCACCACCCACAGGGCCACTGTGAGAAACACTTCGTCGTGTCATGATAACGTTATTTTGAGAAGACTGGTCCATATTATTCGAACTGCGGATCACACTTGGTGGTGGAGGAGAAAATGATCCACCACCTCCCCCTCCTCCTGGCCCTCCGACTGCAATAGCAGATGATGAGGGAGAAAAGTCGAGTGGGCACTGCTGCTGCGAGTAGCCTCGAGGGCTACTTGTGGTCGATGTCGGTGTAGCAGCGGAAGCTTTGGACGCAGTAGCGAGTAGCAATCCACCTGCTGCTTTGGCGATTGCACCTGAAGACATGGTCCTTCTTCTTTTCACTAAAAAAACCTTCTTTAATCACTTTATTCGCTCTCAGAATCGCATAAAGCACATTTTTTAGGTGGGTTGATATCTGCCATAGTTTTCCTTTAAAATAACAGTTGGTTTGGACGATCCCACCTGCCGTGCAATAAAAGAAAACATTGAAAATTATAATCTCCTCCTAATCGTTATTTTTTTACTCCTCAAAAGTCACGCTACAATCGGATTAATTCATTACACAATTTTCAACGGTCTACACAGATTTCAAACTCATGTGTTTGAGCTGCTGAAATATCTTTTCACGGTAGGATTAGTAGAGAAGCTTCTTCTTCTCATGTCTCACCGACTGTTTGTTAGATTAAGGTTACACCGCTATCCGCCATTTCATTGTTAGTTGAATTTGTATAGTGTCCACGTTACGTTTACAACTGGATTTATGTACGCCTTTTAAAAAATATTAGTGTTGCCTTCATCACTATCACCATTTTTGTTATGATCTCAGTCGGTCAGTAGAGGTGTACTTCAAGTATACAAGTTAAATCCGCCTTAATGTCACACTTATAAAAATGCGGCTATAATTCACTCAACTAAAACGTGTGGTGGAAGAGAGATGCTGTTGTGGTCGCATGGCGTCATACCATCATCTTTTTGTCGCATATACCTATATTCATCATTAACCACCATTCCTCTATTTTACGTGAGGGGACAAAATGACAGTTTATCATGATGCAATGGGGTAACAACAATGTCAACACTAAGAAATGCCAACAGTAATGTTCAGTGGTTTCTAAATGGGGGACAATAATTCCCGTTCAGAAATGGCATTCGTATTTGATTGTAATATGGAAAAAAAAATTCTCAAAAAATAACTTGTAAGAAAATAAATTTAGTAAGTTCCATCTTCACTCGAAAAAAAGAATTCTCGTATCCTTGAAAAGTGAGCTAAGAAGGCCAAGTGAGTAGCATCTCTTTTTTTGTTAGCCTTTGTTAATTTTGAGCTATCAGCAATCAAAATATTTGCATTAATTACAGCGCTATAGTATGATATGTTCACTCAACTTTAAAGTTACACACGACAGCCTGTCTCTCTTTCAAACGATGACACGAGATCAGATTCAAGTGCCATTTGATGTACGCATGTGCAAGTGCGTCACAATAAGTTTGAAAAAACAAATAATGTATTAAGCTGTTTTTTGAGAGTAAAAATGTAGGTGAAAAAAATCATGCTTGGAATTTTGGCAATCATAATGAGTGCAGTTTGCACACTGTGATCATGCTCATCATCGTCCTATAATAATAAAAAATTCATTGAATAAAAACTTTCCTCTCATTCACTCCATACTCTTATGTATATATGTGCGTAACAAACCCATTGTTGATCGATAACAATGATGTGCATGGCTTGTGCATGTACCCTTCAGTAGTCCTCATAGTCATGATTCGTGGTAACTTAAAAATAATAATAATAATGCTATCCATTTCCTAAGTTTCATTTTTATGTTTATTTTATTTTATTATTTCAGTTTGACACAATGAAGCATAATAATACTCTGTTATTCTTTTTCTTCTTCCTTGGTCGTGGCCCATGTTGGCATGACTAGCAATGGATATATAATTTTTTCTTTGTCACAGTAAAAAATCTACTCTTTAACGGAATAACGAAGCAGAAAAGGAGTGAATTAAATGTTTATTGCCAGCATCAGTTGTTAAAACTGAAGTGTATCAATGTTTATATGACTTTCGCCTGTGTGTATTATGTTTCAAGTTTCGTGTCAAATTAAACTCGGCATGTTGCTTCTGGGGGGCGTGGGAAGGGTAGGATTTTTCTAAAGTCTGATGTTATATTGCTGATGATCAGACCAAGCTTAAACCTAAAAGTATGAAGAAATACAGCGAATAAAAACTTTGACTAACAGACACAGACTCAAGTACAGACAGACATGAAGATCGTTGAATCTCATAATATTCTGCATTCCGGAAAATAAAACATTTGTGACAACAAAAAGAAACAGTGAGGAACGGCAAGCTTTACCATTACCAAAAACTGTATTTTTGCTTGTTCTCTTCAAAAAATTTTATGGTACTTTTATGACATGGCTCTGCTGACAAAAAGTTTTTGCGAGGAAGAATACAGCAAGAAAATCTTATCATCTCTCTCGTTTTTTTGTGTATGAGCGTTTTATTCATTTCGTACAAAAAAACCTGATAAATACTTGTTACCCAGGCAATTGTAATAGACCAAGCAGCTACCGTTTTTATATTATGTTATGCTTTAGTTATTATTTCTTTTAAATGTGATTGTTTCTGTTTTGTGACATTGACACCTCTTTTCTGTCCCTCTCATTTCTTTTTCCTGCCGACCACTCTATCATTATTATCGTCTTGGACTCTTGCTGCTGTTGCTGTTGGTCATTGAATATTTTTTTTATGTTTCATTTTTCATGAGAGTTTTTAATCTCTACCCATTTTGTCTTGCCGTCTTGTAGACCAGATTAAAAAAGCGTGTCTGATGTTTTTATTATTATTATTATTTTTACAGTGTAGTGAGAAGAGTGGTATTCCTATTTAGCAATACTAGGAAGGAAGTGGCAGCAGCGTTGCGTTTCGCACTATCGTCCTATCCCACCACCCAGTATCTATGTATATCTATTTTTACGACATATTTTCTTGTTCAAGTCGTTAGTGAGGGAGGACGAGCGCCACCACCGCCGTGCTCTCCTCCTTTACATTCTGATGTGATGACGATTAAAATATGATATAGAAAAAAAGCAGAAACCAACCCTTTTGTTTTCTTTCCGTAGCTGCTTATGATAAGTTCCCTTAAGGCTTCTGCTGTGCGCATAATAATCATAATATCTGTTCAAGAATTAAAATAGCAGCACATCAGCAACAACAAAGTAAAGTAGCTCATGTCACCTTCTCTTGTCTCTTAATGTAAACTCATTATTTATCGGAGACAGACAGAGAGAGAGACAAGAGAGAGGCGAAATGTGAGTGTGGCGTGTTATAGAGCAATAAATAAAAACGGGATGCCTATTGTTTTCCTTCTGTCCAAGTAAAAGGTGTCATGTGACAATTTGATAACAATTTTCTATTGAAAAAAAGAAGACAAAAAATGTATGTTGAAGAGAGTCACAAAGACTTTTTTGTCATGAAAAGTTGTTAGTTCGTATATCTTTTAGTAGCAGTGGTATATTTATATTTCGAATCCAAATAAATGTTGACAATGAAAGAAATTTTAATTTGTAGTTTTCTTTACACAATCTCAATAATGCACGATAAGACTAAACGTTTTCACTCACCCTCAAGCTTCAATCAAATATTCTCATCCAATTTTCGGTTAATGAAAGTTACTTGTTGGGCTACAAGTTTCACGTTTTAATGAACCAATTAGTAAATAATCACAAAGCAATTACAAATGGTTTATCTATCTCATCACTTTTCCCCCTGCTTTTCAAGAAAATATTACCTTTTCCACAGTACAAAATCGTACACCTCTCTGGTTCTGCACTTTTACAATAATTTAGTTTTTGCACATATACTACACTTTCTTATACCTAATCACTCATACATCAAATCCAAACTGAAAATGGTGAGTATATTAATCCGATGCTATGTTTATGTTTATCTCTCTCTACATCCTAGTTTTATATATAGGTACATACCTCCCCACTTCCATAAGCTTTTCAAGATCCAAACAAAAATTTTGTTTAAAATTCAGTAATTTACACAAAAAATCACTTCACTCCAGCACTTGATTCAGTGTTTTGAGTATAAATTTTATATATATTTTGGATAAAAAACCATTATAAAAACTGAGGAGGTTTATATAATTACGTTGTTTTACAATATATTATCATGAAGAGATGAATAGAGTCGGGATTTTTGATGGGGCGACAAGAGACAATTCGTAAAATCTCTAAAAGTCTAGCTGTTATACACTACCGTAAATACGTATGCATCGTATGACGGTTTCTTCAAGACTGAATTGTCGTTTGCAACAGCTTGTTGACTTAGCATCTGCAACAAAGTTATTCTTTTTCCACCTGTACGTTTACCTGCGCCTCATCATCATCATCATCGTAATATCATATATATCATCATGCCATGTTGTGAGAATAATATAAGGCAACAGCAACAACAACGGTAAGAAGCATACTTCACTCACTTTATTGCGGAAAAAAGCCAGAGCGAGGCTGTTTGAGTGTATGAATTTGAAGTGTGCAAAACTGCAATGCAACTTGAACAAAGCAATAGTAGCAGAGCACAGTAACACAAACAACGGATATACAATGACAGGAAGATGAGCCAGTTTGACTGTAAAAGCATTTTTTTCCTTTTTTGTAGACTTTAGTTGCTGAGCAGAATAATAATAGATTTATGTTATATGAACTGGCACTTTTTAGTGTGATGTTGTAACATTTTTGTGTGTGACATGACACAACAATGTAACAAAATCAATTCAAATTAAATCAGGCTCAATGGCAAGGCTGGCTAATCATCGTCATCATTATCATTTTATCAACCAACAACTTTTTGCTCGCGTGAAAAATCAAAACGACAACCCAACACTATGCGTGCACTATGCAATGCATAGTATGCATGCATAGTGCACTTGCATGCATTTGCGGACCGAACAAAAACGCAATTCAGTTTTCTAAATTATGTACTAAAAAAAGATTTAAAGGTTTCATTTAGTTTGACGAAGTTATGTACATTTTAGGTAATAATAATACAACCAACACCTTCATAAAATGCATACATGCATTTATTTATATGCATTACAAATTGCGATAAACAAAGTTATGAGAATGAGAAGAATGTGTTGTGTATAAGGAAGGATGAATGTTCTTATAGAGTTGCCGTCATCTAAAATGCTGGTGATGCACATTTTACCAAATCTTTTTGTATTTTTTTTTACAAAATGTAAACTGCATGCGTTGTTGTTGTTATACAACTACAAGTTTTCTGTTTCGCTTGACACTTTTGTTAACGGTTAAGCGTGAGTTAACGGTTCACGAAAATCTCCACTCAACTAAATCTCTTCATAAATGGGTATACTATAATACCGATATTCATAAAACATAATATAATCATAGCATAGCTATAGGTAGTTATTAAAAACATGTTCAGTTCATCATCAGCACCCATCCATCAGATAGTCATAGTCAAAGTCACTTAAAACCCGCGCCCGCATTCTGCATGCATCTACAACTCCGAAAAATAAACGTGCGCGTCATCTATCTATCACTATCATCTCTGCCTGTTGAAGTGAAATTTGCTGGTCTTCGTTTCGGTTCGGTGTGCCTTGTAGTGTTTGTTTTATATGTAGCGAGCCCTTGTAACTTTCGAA
>JAITYZ010003993.1:0-11190 GCA_027744595.1 Paronellides praefectus
TCACGGGAGTTTTCCATACGGCAGTTTTCTGCACGGGAGTTTTCCGTACGGCAGTTTTCTTAGTTTGCCAGTTTTCCGCCACGGGAGTTTTCCTAGAACCCTTTCTAAAGCAATACATATTTGAAAGTTTTTTGAAACCAATAAGTTACTTTACCTTTTCTATTCTATTATAGTAACCTATATGCCTGTATGCCAAAACTTGGACATACGGGGAAAAGTTTCATCTTCCATATCTCAACTTACATGTGTTAAATTTGAAAAAAAGTAACAACTACACACCCGTGCCGTCATTTTCATTGGAGGTGTCAAAGCGAACTAACCGGATTCTCCAGGGGGAGGTTCTGAAGAAGGAACTTTCCGGGAATTTGGATTATGATGTGCTGATGAAGTAGAATAACGGTGTCGTTTCTCGTTACCCGGCTCCTTGTCCATGTCAGCAAAGGTTACTTGCTGATGCCACCTTCATTGCATTCACATGGAAGTAGAAAAATATTTTATATTGTACTATTATTTTATACACCCAGCGCTATAGTGCCAGATTGCACGTTACCCCCTCCTTATAACGGAGAGTATTAGAAAATTTAATAGTTGTCAGATTCGGATCACAAAATTATTCAATGAAATTAAGAGTCACGCAGAGAAAATGATATTGTTGTATAACCGACAAACAGCATGAGTTTGTGTTTGTTAAAAGTCGCACAGTCCATAAAAAGTAATTTTATATATTTTGTACCATCTTTTTACTCACCTTCCTTTTTCGTACTGAAGGACAGAAAATTGGAATGTTGTAACGTAAGCCTGTTGGAGCTCGTAAAGTTGACTGATTCCCAAGTCATTTTTGTTACTACCCGAGATATCATGAGTTGGGGCACCTGCTGGCACGCCAGTCGTCTTATCGTCCTGGACCTCTCTTCCAAATTCATTTTCCCGATTGCTTTTTGTAATAAATATCTCTTCGTCATCACTGAATTTTTCCAATTCCAATGCCTCCTTGACACTCTTTAGAATCAAACGTGCCAAAAGGGATTCCTGAGGATAAAAAGGGAAAGATGAAGAGGCTAATTTATTTAAAACTTGATAGTTGGGATATGGGATCCCTCTCATTCCCAACTGCAAACCACATCACATCTTCAATTTAAACAGTTTTCTCAAGCCTTTGAGTAACATTGTTGTTCTGTTAGCATGCTTACAGCCACATGATAAATGAGACTCGTCCGTAAGAACGTGTAAGAGGGAATAGCGGGGGAATGAAGAAAAATATGAAGAATTTTTTAATAATAATTTAATGTAGAATCTATGTACTGTCTGCCTGTGTACTACCTTGTCTGTGTGCACGGGCATTATATATTACGTTCTGTCAGGCTCAGCACCAGCCGTCATGCTTGAAAATCCTATTCTCATCGCAGTAATTAGTAACGATCGCACTGCAAAATGAATGACATGTCTTACTTTCTTCTCTCTTGTCGGTATATAGGTAAGCATGGTAGAACTCGTGCATTTTCACTAGCAAGCATCGTTCAGCTTCTATCAGCCTCTTGGAAAATATAATGCGTACACCGTATACTATAATACCGACTTGCATTTTTTTAGAATCTCCCTTTACACCCAAGATAATTTCTAATTTCCTCCACATATATTCTATAAACCTTCTTCTCGAAAATGTTATGATTATAAACTTTTTTTACACTCGTACACAAATTATAAAAGGAGAAAATGAGAGCACACGCTGCTCTTTCTTGCAAATAACGTGTATATTTTTCGTCACGTTCCTGATTAAAAAGGCACATCATCATCAACGCGCGTCCTACCGAAATTACAAAGAGTTGTGCAGCTATATAGGCAGCAGGTCGTGTTGATAGCAAAAAGGCGGAGAAAGCATACTTTGCTCTGGAATTATTGTACACAGGCAGTAGTGGAACACACAATTTTGTGTAAAGTGACTTGCATGTTGATTTATGTAAATTGCTAAAATGAGCAAAGGTAAATTAAAAGCTCCCATATACATACCATGATCTTGTGTGACGATGGCTCGCCACCGCCATGATGATAGAAATGAAACTCCTCACTTCCACTCAGGTCCACGGGCACATTAAAAGGACGAAAGCGAGCGGTAAGAGCGAGTGTGGGTACTTCTGGTGCGTACACTTCAAGTGGTAGTGGCCACTCAGGTAGAAATACTAAAGGGATGTTACTCTCGTGCAAAATGTTCTCAATTGATTTGCTGCTGGGACCACCGATCTTGCTACTCCAATGATCAGTCTTTTTTGCTAAATTATGAGTATAGCCGTAGTCGTACGAAGTACATATGAATAGACCTAGAACGAAATCAATGAAAAATGGCCATGAGTATTAGCACAGTCATTTTTCAAACAAAAGCTCGTTTGTGGACGACATATTTAGACAATTTACTTTGGTTCGTTGTTGAAAGTTTGGGAATATGAATATCGTACCATACATACATACATACCTCTTATTGTGGTTTTTCAAACTATTTGAGGTAAACAAAATCATATAACAAACAAGGTTTTGCAGCAAAATACCTACAAAGTTTATCCCTGTGTCAATGTCAATTGTATTTCAGCATAATTAGATTTCTCGATTGACCTATTTCTTCGTAGCATTTTCTCTTTTCCTCATAATCATATTATTTTTGCTTTAAAACATTCATTTTGAAGTTCCAACTCATTAAAAATGCGAAAAGGAAACACATTATGCTATAAATGTTAGAATTGCATGTGCACCTACTACACACATGATACACTTATAGGTAATGGGGGAAAATCTGACCATATAGATTGTTAAACTTAATGATTAAAGTGGTATTAAATGAGAATGCTTCAGTTTCCGACAAGTTAAGCTGAAGTACATACAGCCTATATAGTATACTAGGCGTAATAATTATGTCGACATGTCTTAAAAAGGAAGGCTAAATTGCACAATAATAAAAACCCTGCATGTTGGTCTGTGTTTTTGCTTACCTTGCACTTTTTCCATTAGCGGTGTGAAATGAGGGAGGGAAATGTCTTCGTATTTGGCCAGGACCAAGACAGAATGATTGTTAAGATGCCCACTTGCATCTTTCTGTAGCTGGGTGGCGACGTCATCACAAAAGGGGCTTTTATCTATGGCATATAACACAAAAAATGTATTGTGGAGATGCACAGTTGCACAGGGAGTGAAAGAGAAACGCTACGCTACTTTCACTGTACATTTCTACTCAGGACAAGCATTTCTAACAATTTGGATGAAGAATACTCACCAAGTTGATATTTTGTGAAAGCAAACTTGTGCCAGTGGTAATAATTAGCAAAATTATTAATAGCTAGTATCACATCGGAAATTGATGGCTTGATGGATATCACACCGGGAACCTGAAAATATCCAATGCACGCACGGATATACACATACATGTTTACATAATATATGCCTCTTTTGGTTTATTTTATATTGTCACGCAATCTATAGAACACAATTAAACTAATCATTACAACAAACATGCAACATTCAAGTAGCCTACTTCGTGCCCAGTATGCTAGAGTTTTCTTAGAAACTTAATGCTTTTCCTTTTCTTCGATCAAATCAATGAATTAATGCTAGTCTAAAATAACATGGAACAAATCCGTAATCTTGATCGCGTTGGTACACACACATTTTCACCACTTCTACATATGTATATACTTTTCTCTTTACGCCTACGCCGAAAGACTGCAGCACGTTAGTCAACGGAACGGTGGTGAGTGTGTCGTACTTTCATTGATCCTACGAGTAATCCCATTGGAATTGAATATTAACTTACTAAAAGAATTCACTTATCAGCAGATAGTTATCAATCACCCTGACTCTCTCCTGACGAGGATTTAAAAATAATCCTTTTTTCTTCGGTATCAGTGTCCAGTCTAGTTACCAGCTAGCTGACTCGATAAACTAACATCTGGGTAAAAACGGTATATAAAGTCGTGTGTCGTGTTACAGCTGAGATAATGTCCATTAGTTGGTATAATTTGACTAACTTGTATTTTTCGGAACATTGACCATTGATTCTCAAATGGACACAGATGTTGTTTTAACTATCGTTGATTCCAAACACCTGCATAGGTTGGAGCATTACTTATATAGCCAAGTTTTAGAGAATATTTGGATTCATCATCTTTCTATGACTATTCGTGGAAATTTTCTTGAATTGAATTGACACATTAATGCCCTCTGAATATCCCTAAATTCCTTTCAATCCACGTTTCAGAAGTCAAGCAACATATGTCTATGTTTATTATCAATTCCCAGCAACAATCTGTCTTTTGTGTTCACTTATTTACTTCCTTACCCATTTCATTACTGTCATCAACGGAAAATTAAAACTTTTTTTATTATTACAAGCACATAATATGTAGCTTAACCAACCTTAGAGCACGTCCATGAGAAGAATTGTCGTCCCTGGTTAAATCGAAATGTGGCTGCTGTTGAACAGAGATGGGGCTCTAACGAGGCAATAATCTGTCCCTTGGGATTCTCTTGTGCTAACGATATGAATTTTATGAGTCCGCTACTTCCATCACAGATTTCTGCCAAACAAATAAAAATTGTATTTATTGCCCTTAAAACTAGATTAAAAGCTCTGAATGAATCTGAAAGTTGGAGCATCTCCCAATGCTACCTATACTTACGCAATGCTACTTACAAACACCACCCATTTCATTCCATCACAAAAAGTGATAAAAGGGAAATTTTCCCAACTTTCCACTTTCCGTAACATCCCATTTTATGAATGTGAAAGCAGAAGAATTTTCATTACACAAGTCGCTACCACTTTTTTATGTCATTCATTTCCCTGTCTATAAAGTATTTACTTTATAAAGGGAATATTCTAATCTAATCATTCTCATTTGTACTATAGGTATATATATTATACATACAATATATTATTTTCAACGCTACTTGTTGATGTCAGAGGCTTACTTTTTATTATTAAGCTATAAAACATAGTGTTGTTGACATGTATATTATGTACCTATGTATCTATTTTAGTGCATAATCATCATTCGTATGATTGTAATCATTATGGAACGTCGAACAAAACAAGATTGTTATACTTGAAAGATTTGCTAGCTAATTTTCTTTTTTATTTATCAATTTTCTCCAGCATACCATCACACCATATCAGTTGGATAAAAGTTTGATGCAAACACAAAACTTTGAAGAATGTCTCTGTATCTCACTACAATATGTACGGAAAGTGATCGATTTTAGTAATTCAATCGTACACTCTCTTATTTCATATTACTGTCACTCACGACTACGACAATCATTTCTTTTTAAAGACTAGAACCAGATGCATTCTACGTTTTTGTCTGTGTCTTGTGCTGATAACGTGCCTCAGTTAATCCGTCACATCTTTTCTTGCATGCATCCATGTGGAATTGTTTTTGTGACAAAGATAATGAAAGAAGCGGCGACTGGTTATATAGGCACGTCCCGAGAAATTCAAACGAAATGATATAATATACAGTTAGGTTGTACATAAGGTGCATGAAAAAAATGAAAGAAAGCAAACGAGTATATAGCGACAAACGAGTAAATAAGTAAGTTGCTCATTTCCAGCACAAACATTGGAGCTACACAATACTACAATGGATGTACAATGATAGTAATAAGCAGTGTGTCATGCGTCATGTTTACTTATTCTTAGCCTGTCCTTGTCCTCCGTTCCCTTCTTGTAAAAATTTCCCTGTGTTCTCTTTTATAATGGTTCTGTCAAAACGGAATGAGCCAAAGCAAAAGGAGTTTTTTCGCGTGTATTATTTTGTAAGTTACAATAGGTATTCTTATTATGATAGGTAGATACAAGCTATTGATATAGTTTTTGTCTGCACCGTCAGTTTCATGCATTCATGTGGAGGAAAAAGGAAACCAAACAAGTGTTTAAGCTTTGGGCCGGGCAGTTTCTCGCATAGAAAATAAGTATGCTTTCACGGAGAAAAAAAATACATACAACAACAGCATACGCAGTACCTAGGAACGTACACATTGCATGATTTCACAAAGTACGAGAAAACGATATAAAGTATTAAATGCAACATCACAGGTTCTTCGAGTCAGCCAGCAGCAGCGTCAGTGATAGTACTCTAAAAACTGACTAAAAAACGAAACAAAACCGGCTTCATGTGAGGGCTGCTGCTGAGGAGTGAAGTGGAGCAGTAGCAAATGCATAAACGTCTTTTGAAATGAAAGAAGTTGAGAAGCAACAGAAAACAGGGCCACATTTTACTTCCTTTTCATTATGAAGATGGGTTACTCCGAGGAGAAAAAAAACTCTATATATCACCTTGAGCGGAACGGACCATATATATATTCATGAAACACGTCGTAATATACACAAAACTAGCCTAAACCATACTTTCTGCTCATGTGTTTTCCAATGAAACTTTGGATTCGTCCACACACACGCTTGCTTATTTAAAAACCTGTGTGGCGAGTGAGCAAAAAGTAAAAGTAATATTTTTATATGTGTGTACATATTTGCATATCTGCATTTGCTACTATATTAAAATACTATTATGTTCCCTGTCATCCACATGACCATCATAATAACAATAATAATACTTTATGCATGACATAACCACAAAAAACTTATAAAATTCATGCCACGTTGCAAAAACAGAACCAAGGAAGCATTACGATATTATGAACGACATGCTACTGTACATGTTACGTTCACGGGTTATAATATAATGAGATGATATAATATTGTACATAAATATCTTAAATGCATTATTTTACTTGGTGAACCATAGTGTGCTTATATATGTCCCTTTGCAAAAAGACAAGAGTGAAGAGTTTCATATTCTACTGCAATAACCGGAAGTACTCCCAACCAAAAGAGAGCTTTCCAAGGAAAAGTGAAAGTAAGACTCAACTTTACACTAAACTGTTGTACTTTCACATGTTTCCTTACATTTTATGTGCCTATTTTTATATACATACAACATACGGATTCTCAAATATATGAAGAAGAGAAAAAAAGTTTAATAGACTATAAAGCAACAGGGTTTTTTGTTTCATCTCTTCTCATTTTGCAACCTTGTTCTCCCTCATTGTTATATATACGTGGATGTGTATTATTTGCAAAGGGACAATTTCACAAATCCATTTATACGCAAATAAATATTTACGGTGGCACTTTTCATTTCTTAAAAAGCCAACAAGCCTTTTTTCGCTGATGCTAACAAAGATAAAATTGTCTCAAATCTTATAATACTTTTTTATTCAGTTTTTGTTTATGGCCTATTATTATGTTTGTGGTAGTAGCGACATTTTTTAGGATTCAATTCTTGAGATTATACTTTATAATGCGAAGATGCTTTATTCTGCTTCATACACTATTTTTATATTTTTTATTCCCGTTGGTTTTATTTTTAAAAAATGGGAGATTTCAATTCAAATATGTAGGTGTACATACCTTCATACAAGCATATATTTTTTGTAATAAAGATGTGTTACCTTCAGGTCCCAGTATACTCAAAGCCAACTGTTCATCCCGAAGTCCCAGCTGCACCATATCTCTCAACCAAGTAACGTTTATTGGAGTCTCCGTCCCACCACATATCTCGGGGATGATTACATTGAAATCGGAATTTGAGGAGTGGCACATTACTGCTAACACAAGTAAAAATTGCACATGCCAACGTGAGCCGCTGGGATAGTGCACTAGTGCCAATGGTTTGCGGAACGACGCGCCGAGGAATGTGCGGTTAGGTACATGAAAATAACGCGGACTTTTATCCAGATATTCCATTTTGACGTTGTATAAATCAACCCTTTCAGACTTTATATTAGGACATTGGTAATATATGAAAGGAAATCTTGTTTGCTCCTTCTATCTAAACTACGTTATCTCTTCATTGCACTGTGTCATGATTATGTACATGCCTACCACTACACTCAAGTCACTATGTAGTACGAGCAGTCCAATAACTACTACAGTTTTTTTGTACAAGAATCCCTTGAATCAGTCAATATATCCTGGAGGATTCAACTTAATGCCGTCCAAGAACATTTAATAGGTGAAGACCTACGTTCTCTCCTTTCTCCGTCGTTTTTACGATGATGATGATGTTGACTTAGTCAATGTCGCTTTGTGTTTTAAAGTCTTCCAGTCTTATCGGTTTGTTGTAGTCCTTGTTACAGCTTCGCTATCTCACTTTTTGTGCATGTGTGTTTATCTGAAAATGAACAAATATAATAATCATGTTTTTAAGTGCTTTCTGCAATAATAGCGCCAAAGGAGCCGTAATATTATCTACTATTTTCAGGGTATTAAGTCATTTTCAAAGGAATAAGGAAAAAACACCGTAGCCATTTCATTCTCTATATTTCTTAACAAAGAGCCGAGAAAGAAAATGCGGTTGCTATACTGCTGTGCTACACGCTACCTACAAACTTCATTATTCTTTCATTTCGTACCTTATGTAGATTATACCTATTATTTGCATTTCCCTGTGTATCGAAAGAGCAGCAACAGCAGCACTTAAGATTGCTTGGGAATAGTAACTTCCATATCATTAACTCTCGCGCACACTCAGGTATAAAAATTATAGCACGTATAGTGAGCAGTAAAACTTTTTTTTAACTGAACTGCAAAAGGGGATCGTATTCCACCATCGCTTAAAGTCAAGGTGTTATGGTGTGTGTTTTTTTTTGCTTAATTCCTTTACTTTTTATATGACCTTGTTCCAGTAGCAAATTGCGGTGAGTTGGCAGTGGTGGCTGTTGTGTGGTTGCATGTGAAAAGCAAAAAGGAAAGCAATCCCATTTACTTAAAGCATGTTTACTTTTTAGCTAATGTCTCTGAGGGAAATGTATAAATATTAACAAGATAACAGGGCAGGGATTCATAAAATCACGTTGTAAAATTTTCTGCATTTTTATACTCACAGCCTAAAAAACGTTGTAAGGAAACTGTGAGGAGAGAAATGAAAGTGGAGTTTTGTAAAATAAAAGGTATGCAGTTTCCTCACAGAAATTAATATGAAAAAAAGTAAATATGAATCTCAGGTGTAGGTTCGCAGAAAGGCGCGTTACTTCGCTTATGATAATGAAATAAGTATTTTATGATAGTTAATATTTTAGTTTTATAAATCTAAGTATTATTATTTACCAAAAATCTATCTCGAGAAAAATATAGTTTACAAGAACCGAATTCCTATCACAGGAATTCAGGGAAGAGAACCAATACAGGTTCTCGCACGCGTTGGTGTTCCAATACAGGAACAGTAACCAAAGTCCTACGCAAACCAACAACAGGTCTGACAGCAGTGAGTTCAGTACAACGAGTGACAGAGTAATAAGTTAATTTGGTTTATGTAGGATTTTACAAACTGACATTCACGTACTGGGGTACGTGACAGAAAACAAGATATTTTGGACTAACAAGAATATGTATAGTAAAAAAGGATAATTGGACTCAATTGACAGATTTACATTTTAAGATTTTACTTTAAACATTTGACTTTACATTACCCTTACAACGTCACTTGCAATGTAGATAGGGACATTTTGCTTTTTGATCATTTTGATGTTTGTAAATCTTTATACTGGGTACATATTTTTATTTCAGAATTTACTTTGTGAGGGTGTGTAATTATTCAGTTCCTCCTTGCACTACTTCGGGCTATGAAATAAAATTAATGCTAATATTTATGCAATCCTTATTTGCTTTTGATATCAAGAATACACATACCTATTAAACATGCGAAAGTTGTTGATATGAAGCTATGTTTATCCAACCCAACTACTGCTACACTTTGCTTTAATGTACCATTAGCAGATTAATATTAAGACGTTTGAGGAGAAAGTTATATGGAACAAGCATTTTGATTCTCTTTTCTCCGGCACTCTTTAAGCAAAGTGTACTATTACTAAATATGTTGCAAAAGGGGAAGGATTACCACAAAGTATTCAATAAATGTTTACATGTAATAGCATGTTACGTAAACATCACTCTTGAATATCTATATTGGTCATTGATTACACACGAAATTACATTACGCAATGAATACAGATAGTAATCATTAATCATTATTCTAATGACAACATGCCATCCTCTGACATTTTTATGGCAAACCATACTCGAAATACATAAGCTATGCACATATGAGAAAAAAATACAAATGCCCTTGTAACTGTGTAGCCGCACGGTGGTATTTAATTCTCTACCACGTAGCCGGCTACCTCCCTGGTAAAACGCGTTGTCACATCTGCTTAAAAATTTACCACAATTCACAAATGTTCAGCTCAAAATTCGCATTGTAAGTTAGTACATTGAACAAAGGAAGTTAGTACATGTTGACATGACCTTATTGAAAATATAATTCTGAAATAACTCCTGACGGTTTCTCAGATGCATAATGTGACATTCAAACGACCGGACAGATAAAAACGATTTTTTCAAGTCCATCGGTTTGCTGCGGTTATTTAATATATTTTTTATAAAACTACCTTTAGTTTAATAAATTAAGCAGCAGGTACACCAAGAAAGCTATTTATCAAACCATTGTCTCGTACCCATCCTAACCCAAGTGTTTTCTTGTCATGTTGTATTACAAAATGCAAATTAAGGCAGGTGGTTCCAGATTATTTTGTCAAATATTCTTGAGACTATGTGTATTCATGCAAAGTATGATAGATAGCGAAGTATTTATAACCTAAAGCTTTTGCTTTAAAAATATGCACACGTGTACACAATTTTATTGGGCTATACTACTTAAATATATGTGTTATCATTAACTAATGAATAGTTCGTTTCTTGAAACAGGTTTAATTACAGTTAATGGTCTCACTAATTAAACTTATTATTAAGTTTTTAGTATGTCTGCTTTCTGGGTTTTATAATACTTATTATGTAGAATTTGAGAGCAACTTCACAATTTGCTCAGAGTTTTTGTTGAACCCAAAAATCATCTTATGGTTAACTCTTAAATTTCCCATGTAAGTTTTAAGTTCCACTTCAAGAAAAGTTGGTAGTATATTCAATGCTGTGCGCTTTGTGCAAGTAAGTCATTATATTAATATTTATGTATCTTGTATAAACATGCATACCTATTTATTAGGTATTACCCATATTTATGCAATATATACATACGACGGAAAGGTAAAATATTATATTAATCGCACCTCTGTCATGGTCTACGTGCAATG
>JAITYZ010003994.1:0-10670 GCA_027744595.1 Paronellides praefectus
ATGATGTTTACCACAATATATAGTAAAAGTTTAAAAAGCAAAAGCGCAGTGAGGAGGCAAGTCCCATGTCATAGGTAGCATGCAAAAAAGTGAGGAAATTCGGGAAAATCACAGGATTACTTGGTGGAGTCAGAACATTTTAAGAGGTGACCAGGTCCGGGACGATTTGCTTCGTATTCAAATTCAAATATATATGAAATATATTGCACAAAGCTGTTTCATATTCAAAAGACTAATAAATTATAGTTTTTAAGATTTCGTGTCTGCGTAAATGTTTGAGTGCAAAGAATGATGTGTTTTTCACAACAAAATATGCATGGTGTAACATCATAAGTTCATTAAATATTTTTTTAAAGGTCATAATAAGTAACAGTGTATCAATTTTAAGAAATCAGTTGCTAGAAATTTACAAACGGTACAACAACAAACCCCAACTTTGTTGTAATTTTCCAATAAAAAAATACTTAGGATGAAAGTTAGAAACAGCAATGGCCTTCTGGCCAGTGAGGTTCTTTCCTTTCTCAGCCAGATATAACTGCTCTGCCTTTATTTTGTTCATTGTTTTAAGAAATTTTTTTTGTCGACATTTCAGTATCTATTTATCATTTATGTTGGAGTACCTATATTTTTGTGTCAATCGTTTACTTTTTCCCCCTTGTCTGACCTAACAAGCTACTTTTCCAACAATTTAGAATGAATGGAATCGACAATGAAGCATTTCTCATGCATGCCAAATAATATCATATAAAGATATCGTTAATGTAATGCTAATATTATTCACATTATTATCTACTGCAGCAAAATATACCTAATCTTGATTGACTCACGACGATCTACTATTTTTGCTATCTAATGGCTTATCATCATTGGAAGATTACACTGTTTTCTAGAATCTTATCAAAACATTCTTATTATTCTTAATCCTCTAAGGTGAATGGAAATTGGATTTAAGGTAAATGCGTCAGCAAATAAAAAGAAGGAGTGGAGTAAGCACTTGAAATACATACATACATAAAAAGGTACTGCAAGAAACTACGTCTGACGACTTGCCGCAAACAAACACACCATACATACTTAATATGCCGCATGGAAAAAAAGGGTCTTGCTTCTTTTTTTTGTTGGCAGCATGGAAGTTTTTTAAACAAGCAATAAAATTAAAATACACACATAATAACAATGTGCTACTCTTTTGAGAAAAATACGAATAACATTTGTACATAATTCCCTCAAACACAATTATATGACTACTGCTGCATAATAGTATAATTTGTGAAATGTATCCCTATATAAAAGTAATATTATATATTGGTTTATGAATATGAATATGTCCATTTTGGAAGCTATTGGAATAGAAGAACCTTGCCTTCTCTGCTTCTTCTTCAATATCACAGCCACCATCATCATCATCGTCAACATGACTTACTTTTCGCTTTCGTAGCTCCATTCGACAACTCTCGACTTTGTCCTCCTCAAGCTCATGGAGTTATGGTGCTCATCATCATCAAACTCAACATAGGGGAGCTTCTATGCTACACGCTGGTATACTGCTATTCATATACTTTTATGGGTAAACTCTCTCGAACAACTGAATTTCTTCTGCATATGGATATATTTTGTATTGTATACGTATTACTCTTTACTCATATTCTAAAATATGCTGTTTTGTTCTTATTTCTTTTTATACCCAGTACACTAACTAGTTGTGCTAAGAAAAGGTAAATATATAATATGTCATGTAGACAGAATTTATGCTTATATTCCTAATGCATGCTTGCTTATCAACATACCGACCAAATATAACTATCAACCAACTAAAGTATCATATAGCACACAGCACACTGCTACTGTAAAACATATAATAGCTTGATAAATGATAAGTGTACCTTTTTATACTACTATATCCCCACTATTCACAAACTTTACTTGTGTCACTCACTGGAGCTACTACTACTGCACAATGATGATGAGAGAACCCTAGATCCCAACCAACAGACTCAGTCAGTTTGCCCGCATCCTTCCTGGTGAATGTACACACTTTTCTTTCATGCCGATTTACATACGGTTCCAAACCTTGTCTACATAAAAAACTACAAAAATAAAATTGTCAATAAAAAAGATACACGTTCGTTCACTTCTTGTGATCAGCTTAAAAAAAGTTTCATCCTTCACATCAACATTTCATTCATCATTGACCTCAGCGTCATCAACAAAAGTGCAAAATATATATATATATATCGCCCTATTTAATAGGGATAAATTTTTTTCTTCTTCTAGATTCCTTCTGCATATTATTTAAATTTTGAATACCAAAAAATATAATATTCTGACAGAATTTTGTGTGCATTTTATTTTCATTGGGTAAACAATATACAATTTTGTGCTGCAAATCAATAAAATTTAAAAAAAAAATATTGACAGAAAGTTTTACCTGAAAAAAAATATAAAATATATTTTAGTGTTCAAAAAGATAGTTGTTTTATCATACTTATAAACATAACATTGCATTGGAAAGTAAATTCAAGCTTAATATTTGTTCCTTTTTTAAAGTCTAATACTTTTTTGTGTTGAATAAAGTCAATAGTTTATATATAGCTGCATAATATAGTGTGGCAGCTCCGCGTTTCTTCGTGCATTACTGTTACCTATTTCGTATAAATAATTTAAAAAAAGTTACATTTCTTGACAAGCACATCTCAATACTGCTCAACAGGCCAACAGAGAAATTCAGTTTTAAATAGGTTGGTTGATCGTTAATTAGTTAATTTGTTAATCCGTACAGAATAACCATACATTTTAGTGAAAAAAATAATTAAAAAATTCATTCAATTTCCCGTCAAGTGAAAAAAGCTGAAGGGTAAACGAGTAGATTAAAGTTTTAATCCATTTCTGTCGTCAATCACAATATAAAACAGAGCCTCAAGTCAAAGTCAAAATAGAAGAAAGCTTTACTTTTTCTGGTAAAAATATCCATTTATCCATATAATCGTACCCAACAGACTTGCGTGTGTACGCATAGAATGGGCATTTTGGCTGAAGATTTTTCATCTCAACAAGAAAGGCATGAAGATGACCAGGTGAATCATTTGGAACAAGAAGAGGAAGAACAGCAGCAGCAGGAACTTGACGATTTTCAACAAGATCAGGATAAAACCAAAACGGACTCTGAGGAAAACAAAGATGAATCTGTGACTAGTTCATCTTCTTCAGGAGCAGCAGACCACCACCAAGACAGTTCTTCAAACGTCAATGGTAAAAATGATGATGAGGAAAAGAGTCCCGGAGCAGTTGATTTATGGGGATATGAATATCCTCCGAAGGACGGGTTGTATGACCCAGCACTGGAAAAGGACGCTTGTGGTGTTGGATTCATCGTGAGCATCGAAGGAGTTCCTTCCCACAAGGTATGTTTACATGATGCAACGCATGCATAACATTTTCATTTTTAATATACCACACAAGAAATGCATATTGAACTCATTAGATCTCCACTGCCCTTGTTGTCTCTCTCATCAACCTATATCATCTCATATTTCTTTCGTCTTCTTTTTTTATCACGTTTTACATTACCATATTTTCTGACGCTTACATAATATTCATCGTATCTCTTTTCTTTACCCCCATCATGCATTAATGACCAATTAGTGGGAAAACGACAGCATATACGACAGAACAACAGAACAACGACTGTTTTCTATACTGTTTTGACATTATCATTATCATTTTTATCAACCGTAAAAAACCCACTTTCCACACTTCACTCAAAATACAGCAACGAAACTTGGTATTTTTTATATTTAACTATTTACCTACCTTTATACGTTTCATCCACGTTGAATATTCATATTTTTGAAATATTACCGATAACAAAGCTACATTTTAAATAACATAAATATTGATAAAGCTAGCAACGTAATTATATCGCTTCCTTCCTGTGAAATCGTTGCATATTGTATGCATGCGGTTTTGATAAGACTTTTTTATTATGCAACATACTTGACTTTTCCACAGTTTTTCCACGCACGAAAAACATCGAAGCTGGAGGAAAGGCGAAAGGCATCAGTTCAGCAAATATTTCTTTAGCTCTACAGTAGACAAGAAAAACATGTTGCGGTTTTTAAAATTTAAAATGTGCATATATTTAATTCAATTATGTCTTAAGAAACACGCATATACCGTAACATTGCATGTCTATATTTTTCCTTGTGACTCACTGTCGTCATTTCAGTACGGTTAAAACAGGAGTAGTATGGTTATGGTATGCACTGTAATGTCTTTCAGGTTTAACGTAAAAGTAAAAAGGATTCTGTGGTACTCCTTAGAACTAAAGGAGTAAATTTTTTGTGTGGTTTCGGCTCATGCACTTTGTATTTCGGAAATTGTAATAGGTAGCTTTCATACACATAAAACCAGAAAGGCAGACTTCCCACTTTTATAAAAGTTCATTGTAGGTGCACATGTTTGTCTGAGGAAACATAATGAAAAGGAAACTTATGATGAATGAGAACAGGACAGGATGTGCATCATTATTGGGGCGAATCGAGAATTTCCTTCTTTAATTTTGTCATCTGAAGTTTGAGCTGATTAGCAGTAGTTCTATTTAATTATCTAATCAATATTCCACTGAAAATGCACATATTGCGTAGCGGTTGAAAATCAAAAATCAAAAAATATTTTATCAATGAACCACATACATAAATGTTCAGATTATAAAGCTTCATAAATTAATATAACTATATGCTAAATAATCAGAGCAAAGTAAATGGAAACACTATTATAGTTTTTTAAATAATTTATAACTATACACAATATATTTTGCAGTCTGTCATGTGTTCGTAATTAAAAATACGAATGAAAGAGATTGCTGATGAAATGACAGATACGAGATCACAAAAATTTGGGACAGTAGACGATAGTAGGCAGAAGTCAGACAAGATGACAAGCAACACAAACCATATCTAAATAAATATTGTGATCATAATTCCAGTTTGTTTTATATTTAATTAGTCTATTTAGTTATTTCTCCATATGGTTTGGAATTATTATAAAAACAGAACTGATAATGACAGATGATGATGACATGACCCAAAAAGTCAAGTTCAAAAGCACGAAACATTCCATACCACGCGCTCTGGGTTCTCAAGAACCACAAACAAACAAAATTGAATAGGTAATCAGTAATCATTATTCTTTCCCGTTTAACAATTCCTTGAAACTAAATAGAACTTCTCGTATTACTGTGTGCATACTATGCAATACACATGTATATACATAATCAAATAGGTATAAATGAAAATTGTCATCCTTCCTTTGATATTCGATAAAATATATTTTAGGGAAACTACACAAATAATACATCATAGTATGCCTTGTTTGCCTGTTATGTAATGCTAGAAACAAAACTCATGTCACAATATTGATTGATCGACACAAAAATATAATTCAATCTATTCAATTCAGTCAACCTTGCAATTGTAAATAAAAGTCAATAACCAATTTAGGGCACACTGTAATTTTACTATTATATATCCAGGAAGCAAGATGTAACGAACCCATATAATATGGATCTCATTGTAATCGTGGAGCATTGAACAGAGAATATTCTATTCTAATTTTCGTATATACATGCTACACACACACTAACTTCAATCACAATCACTTTTTATCTTTCAGTCTTCACATAACCATATGGCATTTTTATTGCTGACGCCGGTAATATGAACATGACGAAAGGTTACGTACAATACTACAATACAAAACTGCAATCATCGCTTGTGTGAGAACAATAACACAACTGTTGACTTTAATTATTGCATCCATTCTTGGTTTATTTTATTTGCATGCATAATTCAAGTTTTGTGTCGAGCAAACCCATTACATCCAGACCGTTTTGTATTTTTTCATTAAATATTTTACCTTTTTCATAAAGATCAATTTCATTTTCACTCTCTTGCATCCAGATAAATATTGTGCTTATATTAGCATATGAAAATTAAAAATTACAAATGCCCATAAACATGAGGGTATGGGTAAACGAGTTAATTATCATTATTGTTATAAGATACAGTAGCAGTAACCTGATCTGTATGTAGGTCTGTATATATACTGTCATGTTGCAGAATTTAATATATTCCTAAAGTAGGTATATACTTTTTAGAATACCAATCGCCGGCTGAAGGATTTCGACAATTTATTATAGACATGTGGTTATGAATAAAAATAAACGTTTTTTACTATTGTGCTTAAATAATTATCACCAGATTACAATAAATTGATTCTCGCACGAAATGTACATACGACATGCAACTTTCCACTTCCACTCTCCAAAGATAATATTGGTTAGGGAATGCACATAGGTATATATATATCTATACCAAAAATGTAGTTATGTTTAATAGTTTAACCTACTATAGATTATAGATAACCCTTTGGGAGCACAAATTATTGTCGACAAGTCAGTTTTATTTTTCAAAATTCTTCTCTCTCATTGATAGTCTGTGGATTTGTGCAAATATGCAAATTATACTTTGCAAACCTATTTGGTAAGTAGCAAAGCTGTAAACAGACATGGTCAAATTACAGTTCACGAATATCTTTTATATTTATCGTTCATTCTGAATTCTAAATGATGCCAGAAAAAGATCATTCTTATTCATCAGCATTTATCATTGTTATTCAAAGTTAATGAGCATTAACTGCACTGTAAAATGAATGAGACATTATTTTGTCACTGCCTTTGAACTATACAACTACACATTCATGATATCCTCCTGAACTTCACAAAAGGCAAATCATGTCATTCAACATACCAAGTAAATATTCATTCATGTACTGAAGAAGTGTGCGAAATGAGATGGCTTTATGGTCTAGAGTCTAGAATGGATATAAATTGAAACGATTGCAAGATTATTATTATTAATTGCTAATATGGGCAATAACAAAGACTTCATTATTCATTTACGCCGCGCATTGATACTTTATTTCATTATAATTTGCAATCATTTATTTTTAACAAGCTTTAGTTCAATAACCTGTGATGGACAAAGTCTGTTTCATGCAGTCAAAGAGTTATTATCTGACAGCTACAAAGCGGATAATATAACCTATGCTTCAGCAAACATTTTACTATAACAGACATGTATGACTTTTGATGACGATAAAACGATAATAATGATATTATGCTCGGAAGTTTTATTGGAAATTACCGTATTTTTATGGAAGTAAAACAAGTGTGTCACCTTCATCTGTTTTTACTCCATAAAATGATTGTTGTTATAATTGAGAATTTAGCTCATTATAAATGACTCAAATACCTGTTTAGCATCCACTTGAATAACAGTCAAACGTGGCATCAGACTCAATACGTCTATTTATAAATTATTATCTTGGACATAATATCTACTTACAAACTTGAATTGAAAACAAGTTTTTACGTTTGCTCACAAAATCTCCAACAAAATGTGCGCATGTGGATGTTTTTCACTTTTCTTTCATCGTTTTGCACACTTCATCTCAAAGATAAAAGAGAAAGAGAGAGAAGCAAAATACAAGATAAAATATATTAATGTTGTATTTACGATTCTTGTCTTGATTGACAACTCAGCCTGACAAAAACGTGGGACTCGTTTCTCGTGACTCGGCCTATCAATATCAGATAAATGATGAATCAGTGTACATTGAACTGAACTTTCACATTTAAATTCACTAAAATTGTACTTTGCATGCAATTTAATATTGATGCGATGAATCACATAGATCTTGGGCAGATGCCATCATCATCTGCTATCCAGGACTGTTTGGTGATAATCGTGATGATGATCTAATGAAGGTATTTTATATCACTAATGACCATAATAACTTTGTCTGTAAAACTTTTGCATTAGAGATGATTTCTATACAGAATTCTATATTTCTTACATGAATAGTATACATTATTTGAATCAATAGTGGAAATTTTATTCCACCTAAGCACACATTCAACATTTTGACTTCTTTGTTATTCATGACCCACTTTTTCCTACTGATTGGAGATCATGCCTATATTGTAGCCTATAATTTATAGGTGTGTAAGCTGTCACACAATACAAACAGCATTACCAGACAGATGCATTATTGGCATAATATTATGTTTCATCTTGGAACATAGCCTGATGAATTGACGATGATGATGATGACGAAAATGTGAGACAGGCAAAGCATGTGTTTTTCACCAAGCAGGCGTTTCCCTTTCCAAGATATCATGCAGGATGTGTACAACAATATAAGCAAAACTAATATTTCAGCCAAAGGTGAAGAAACTGCCACTGCTATAAACATAAAAAAGTTTCTTATGAGATATGGGATATCATATCTGTTTGAAAAATCACCACTAACAGCAGTGAGCAGTGTACAGTTTTGCACGAAGCCAATCCATTTCAAGACATGAGAAAACACTAAAGTGTTTGAAAATAAATGTATTCTTCATGCCATGCCTCTCGCCAACCACAACCTCCTGGTTTTTATCTGTATGAGTGGATGTAAAGCAAATTGAGAGAGCACGAGCTCTTCCTACATTTGCTATTTTGGAATATCTTTTCTTCTTCTCCGCTTTCTACTGTCATAACAGCTCTTCTTACATGTTACATTTTTCGTTCAATATAAAACCACGAAATTATATAATAATAATTATATGTTCGTTACAATTTACAATCCCTTTACATACATAAGGAAGGTACAAAGCACAAACTATACAAAGTATAATATTAACGTTATTACATAAGAATAATATTTACTTAAGCCATTGAGCTGCGGGAGATTAACCCTTTATTTTATACATACATGCTTTTCCTTTGATCTTCGTCATCTTTTGGGTTGCAAGTTGTCGTTTCACAGATCTGTTTAAAAAGGAACAAGAGCATGAGCCCCATTTCCTAAAATCATTCTAAAACCTTACAGCTTTCTCCATTGTACAACACCTATATATAGAGCTATCTCTCGAAGGTCTTTTCTTTTTGCTGCACAGCCAAATCACTAGTTGCCTACATTCTTTACTTTCGCAATGAAAAGTTTCATGTTACTACTGCACCATCCCATAATATTTGTATTCCTTCCTGCTCTACTGAACCTGAACCCATCATAAAAAATACAAATTAATATTACTTTTCTCAGGAGAGCTGAGAGAGCAGCATAGTGGTTCATTGTCTTTTAAACTGCTCATGTCGTTTTTCCAACAAGGCTTCCTAATTTAGTTTAAGTGATCGTACAAAGTACAAAAAAAAGGTTATAATAAATACTTGGGCGTTATGAACATGGTCATTATTCATTATTGCAGAATATATAACATGACGAAAGAAGGAGATGGGATGTTTTTAGTTTTACACGACTGCTCCTCTTACGTCGCCGTCGATGATTATACGAATAGGCATATTTTCACTTGACTTGCCCATGTACTACCGCTTGTTTATACAACAAGTATAAAGAGAAATATTTGCACTGAGCAGCGTTTAATTTTTTTTCACTAAACCTTGTGATGATGACGAGACAAGTCTATGGCACAAAATGGAATAAATATTATGGGGTTTATTGTTGTCATCATATCACAGCAGCAGCATGTGCTTCGTTGGGAAATATTCTCCTGAACATTGAAGGTTCATATCTATGACCATTTGTAATTATGAAAGTAAAACAAAGTGGCCAAATCTCCATAATATTGCAATATATGATATTTCCACTTCTACAGCCACGACTATATGACGCCAAAAATTATACACGAACAACAAGACTTTTTGTTGCAAAGTTTAAGCAGTCTATATTTTGTGGTTAATGAGAAAAGTATACTGAATGCAGTACACACGAGGTTTTCACGTGTTTTTTGATTTTTTTAGCCAACCTGACCTACTAAAAGTATTTTAAACATAATATACACAATTAAACATATTTGGTGTCCATATATAAGCATGTACCTATGTATGCACCTTGGAAAATGCGCGTGGCTTTAATTTCTCAAATCTAGAAACTACTATATTTATAGATATGTATGTATAACGTTATTTTTATTATGATTATGAGAAAATACGAATAGTCGCTATTACAGATTATGCTATTAGTCGAGAAAAATAATATCCTGTATTGCAGTGTTATGAGTTTATGAGTTTCTGGCTTGCCACCTTGGCAGAGGAAAAGTAATGTTTTTTCTGTTTCCACTTACTTTTGATAATGTTTTCTTAGTTCCGTTCCGCGTTTAAAACATTTATCCGCATATCAGAAGAAAAATAAACATTTTGAAATAAATTATATTTCAACACACTCACTCTCTCAGTGAGGAAGGTGCAATGAATTTTGACGTCGAGTTTATGGCATCATGAGATTTGATAAAATGAAACGAAAAAACATGGATCTTTTCTTGATCTTTACTCAAGGACTCGACTGAGTGGCTGTTGTTTTGCGAAATTTTTATGACAGTACAGTTGGCATAGTCAAATCATTTGATTTAAATGATCATTGCATTATTATTTAGAACACTAAACTGGCTTTAAAATGGCATGCTAAACATAACATTTGGGAAAACTTTCCGTTATCACGTCAAATCACATATTTTTTTATTAATGTTAGGGTGAGGCTACTGCATGATCTACTGATGATGTTCGTTAACGGATGCACTAAAATGTCACATATATAGTACTTATCACATAATA
>JAITYZ010003995.1:0-15063 GCA_027744595.1 Paronellides praefectus
ATTTTGTAGTTCCCAAATTTTCCACTGGTCATTGTTTGTTGTCTACTCCACCCGTGGCTTAGCCGCTCACCTACAGTACTCTGCATATAATCTCGCGCTCTGGTCATAGCTGTAGGGCAAGTCCACTCTACAACTACATAATAATAATAATCACAGGCGTTTGTGTTGTTCCTTTTTTTGAGAATTACCATTCATATTACATATATAATATGAATGCATATATGACCATATCTTGTGAATTTTCATACCACATTTGCTCTTCAAAATGATTATGTAACTGTGAGCTGGGATTAAAACTTTTCCCGCCCACACGTCTAAATCTCCAAATTTGGTGTTTGAGAAAAGCGTATAGAATTTTTAAAGAAAAAATAAGCATTTAGCGTATTTGAAAGCAAAATATAAACAGATATCATAAATTCGTTTCATCAATGCAGAGAATTTTTAAGTTCCGTTCAGCCTTTCACAAAAAAAATTCTCAGTAAAAACGGCCTCATGCATCCAGCTACCTATATAAATGGTAAAACTAGCTGTATACAAGTAGCCGCAGCAGTTCAAAACAAAAAATATACAATTATTGATACATAAATAGCAGAGTATTAATTTAGTTATTTGAGGAAAATAAATCAAGAAATGAAAATGTTCAAAGTACCCCAATTCAAAGTCTTCTTCTGCGATGGTGGTATATTCTACTACAGGCCGACATACGGATCGACATTCGAGCTAACAGAAAGGGAGGGTGAGCAAGGGAGAATGACGTTGTTGCTTGTGCTACGGCAACAACAACAGCAACATGTAACGACGGCGTAGGCAATGGATATGTATTGGTGTATTATGCCAATATAAGTAGCAAATCATTAGGTATTTTATCATTATTATTATGATAGCTAGGTATATATATATCGTTACATAATATATCAATCTATTTTGAAAAGAGAGCCCTGCAAATTCACTCACACAATGGCAATCAGTGTTTCACAGTCCACCTCTGCCTGCGTATAAAATAAAAACGCTTTTGCAAAGAAGCCTCTCAAAATTGGCTCTTCTTCAATTGCATGCATACATCTTTTTTTTAAACATTTTTGCTCCTCTTCTGTCTGCTTTGCTTGCTTGCACAAATAATCCTTTCTCTGCCTGTTATTGTCAGCACTTGTTCTTTTCCAGTAGAAAAGCTTGAAGGTTGTGGAGGTGGTTGATGGTAGTGGGGTGCTCATATTCCTACCACCTCATACTCCTCTCCTCTTCGATATGCCATGCTATGCAATAATGTTGATGATGATGATACTCTAGTCAAGTCACAAGAAGAAAAAAAATGTGCAAGTGAAGATTGAAAAAGACGAGAAAGAAGAAGAATCAGGAGCCCAGCAGTACTTTCAAGTGACTTTTATGCCGTGTCCGAAAGAGAGAGAGAAAGAGAGTATATTGCTTGCACACAATATCCATCAATCCAACATCCACTACCACCACCAACACCGACCCAACAGTCAAGTGAAGTCAGCCAGGCAGCTATCCAGAGAGCATTTTCTCCCGACCACTTACAATATATACTGAACATCATCACCAACATATATAGTACCATCGCTTATTATAGTCATGTCATCTACATCGCTTTGCTCTTAAAAAGGTGTATGCTATTTCTGCTGCCGTTATAATGGAAAGTAAAAAAATAATATAAATTCCCCCTTCACCCCTCCCCCCAGAAAAAGGAGAAGGAAGACAGAGAGAAAGACTCCCTTTCTTTCTCTCGTTGCCTTCCTGTTCACCATCATCCTCACATCATCATCATCTTCTTCATGAGTTTTCACCAGTTCATTGGGAATTCAAGTCTGGTGTATTTTTTTTCTAGAGAGAGAGAAAGAGAGAGCTTAGCACTTTTCTTTCTTTCTTGCTTGCTTTCTTCAACATTTCCATTCAGTCACACTCAACCACTAGCCGTAAAAGCTGCAAAAGCACCCATAGCACCCAACACACACTCACATGCATATAGATAGACACCATATCATGCCATCATATCATCGCCTCTTCTCTTGTAGAAAACAGACCAGACCACTTCCACTTTAATTTGTGGCTTGGTCTGACTTGACTTTCTCTCTTTCCACCATTCCATTTCCCAACTTTTTACCTGGCTCATCATTCTCTATTCATTCATTTAGTCGGCAACCTCCACCGTGTCCACATACACACACACTCACTCACTCAGTTCAACTCACTCCATTCCAAAATACAGCTACATTTTTTTACATCTTTCTCTCCCATTTCTCTCCTATTTCAACTCATTTAACTATAATAATATATTTTGTCCAGCAACATTTGTGTACTAAGTGGAACTACAAGAATTCGACTTGTTTATTTACTTTCTCCTTTTTCCGAGTCAACATAATGTGTCTTTTTAATACAGTAACAAGTTGTAGAGCAGCAGCAGTAGAATTTCAATTGAACATATTTTTCTAAGTTTATTTTATTACAAATAAAAACTTATTTTGGTGAACGTGAAAGTCAACACAGTCGAGAGCAAACACATACATACAGCGAATTTCTCCTTCGGATTTTATACTATCATCATGGCTTGGTAGCAAAATAAAGACGGGGTAAGTTGATACAATGTTTTTTTGCATTCCGGTTTTTTGTTTTGTAACAATTTTATTTTGTAATTGCCAATTTTTTAAATGCGTTTTGATTTGTAAACACAAACATATCCTTAAATAAAAATATACAATTGAAATGAATATATAAAGAGGTATCCATGTAAAAGCGTTTCCCAAATTGTTTGCATAAAAATCCATTTGAATTTGAATGGGTACAACACCCCGTTGTATTTTGTTGTGGAAAAACGGCATACCCGATGGTGTGTGTTTTTTACAATTATTATTACAAGTTTTATTTTTGTACGGCGTGTAGACTAACAAGTAGCGAGTAAAAGTTGTCTCTATATTGCAAGCATTTAACGAGCGACCTGTGGAATTTCCATTCTCTTTGCATCTTTACCTTTATTGGTTATTTGAGGAAGCAGCAAGCATGAATCTGAGAGAGAGTCTTGTAAGAACTCACAAAACACACACAAATATGGTTTTATGAATATGTAGACCCCTCAGGGTACAATAGAAAGTGAGTAGTCTATTATGGAATTAGGATTATGACATGTCAAAAGAGAAAAAAAGGAAGGATGAGAATGAAAGGCGTATTTTTTAACAAGAGTAGCTGAGAGCAAGTTTATAAATTTTGTATCGATGAATACCAAACGAATAGTACATATCGAGCAATACGATATAATATGCTTAATATGTACAAGGCAAAGAATATATATTAGGATTAGGAATCTATTTATCTCCAAAAATTAATTTTCTTTTGCGATCACTTTTTCGATCTGATAGGTATGTGTTCAACTTTAGAAAATGGATGCAAAATAAATCTGGGCCGCTTTATAAATAAAAAACTCATGGAATTCAAAAGCCTCAATTTTTTTGTGATATCACAAAAAAAAAGACATAATTCATTCGATTCAATTTGCATCTCAAGGCCAATTGGTTTTTCATATCATCGTTCTCATCATCTGTGGTTGAATTTTCATCTTCTTTGAAGTGCATCTCTGTTAAAATACGATAAGGATTACGTATGCTTCCATTGTTGATGATGATTACGCCAAAAAATTGATATGAATAGTTAAACTGATAAAGTGTAGGACATGTCGGGTAGATAAAAGACAAAAAAGTAGGATATATGTAGGGCATATGAATAATATATAGTTAAGAGCTTTGAGCGCTCTGATGAATGGATTGATATGCTGTCGAGGATTCCATTTCAATTCTTGAAAAAGTTTCGTCCACAACAACAACAGCCGCAGTGTAAAACAACACTTTTTAAATCCACAATGCATATTTCTAAAAAACAATAACTTGTCATATTACAATATATTCAAATTAATACATTTGGCACGCATAATAAAAACTAAAAGTGCTGGTAACACAGTAAGAAAGTAGCGCATAATAATAATAATACGTAATTTTATGGATTGCATAATATTATATGCTTGCGAAGAAGCTATAAATATTATCATTATCATTACGCCATCATATTTTGAAGATACAGGGGCTGGTGCTACAGACTAACATAAGTGCACCCTCAAAGCTGTAATATATAACTTATTTAATGTATTATGCATGGAGGATTTATAAAACTCTATTATGCATCATGCATATTATATGCTTTGTTCAAAACTAAAAAAAACGTCGCTGACTTGTTGTCATGTTGGGGCTCTTTTCTTACAACAATGCACACTTGATGGTTTTCCTTGTGGTGGTGGTGGTGGCAGTAGCGGTGACGACAAACGTCATACATTCAAGAGCGTACAAACTATAAATTGAAATATAATGAATACCATCATCCTCATATCACCATCATCCTCATATCATCATCATCAGGATGATCATTGTCTAAATAATAAGCGTACTAACATACATACGAAGAACACGCCTACAACACAATATTATATTTGTATATAGAAAAAAAATATATTTGAATGGCTTACTTGGGCACTCTCAACAAACACTTCTTCTTTCTTTCTTTTTTTTTGTTCACGCCGTACACCAGAGTCTCCAAAGCAGAAGAGTTGTTCCATAGTCATTTCAGATATGCCTGGCATTTAATTTTCCTTTTTTATTATTATTTTCTGCTCCTGTTGTTGTTGGTGAAATAATGGCATCCATACCCCTTCCCCAGACACACACATACAGACAGATACAGACATTTGAGAGAACCATTATAGATTATGTTGTATGCTTGTTCAACTTCAATAATATTCTGCGTCCACGAATATTTCCGCTTTTACCTACATCATCATCATCATCATCTGTAGTAGAAGCAGCAGCAACGCTCCTTACATTTCTCAATTGGATTTTTTTTATTCTTCTTATTCATCTTCTTTTCACACGTTCAGTTTAGAAAGTCAAGTCTCTAGTCACTAGTTTTAGTGTCACTACTATTACCACCACATAGTTTTACATGGAGTATTTTAAGAGCTTCCCAGTTCTATTATTTTCTATTTACTTCTTCTTCAAGAAAAGAGGAAAGAGAATGCCTTGTTGTATGAATGATGATGATGATGATGATGAAGTGATGATTCAGAAAGTAGGATATGCTCGATTACGTATGTGTGGATGTGTTTGAATGTGAAGGCCTCTTCTGTCTTTTTTTTGAACAATAATGTCATAGTTTAGTTTTCTAGAAAGATCAGTTTTTTCTCTGTCTGCTTCATATGGAGCAAGTGTGTATGTATGTGTGTGTACCACAAAAATATTTTTAGTGCTCGTATTATTCTACACCCATAACTTCTTCTTCTTCTTTTTTACTTTGGCGTGCTTTCTAACACAACACAAACCTTTTTCATGTCATTGTATTATATCATTATTATTTTGGGATAAAATGGGTCCCCGTTCTCATATTCATGGCACGACGGGTATAAGGTGGAAACTAATGGAAAGTGGAGGCTGGTAATATTATTGATGATTTTGTGCACACGAAATGTTTTGTGTGTTGGTGGTGGTGAATGGGCGAATTCATTTGAACTTGTAAACCACCCATCTAAAAAAACATAATAATCTTAGCTGTCAAAGTCTTGGTGATATCATGGTATATTATGTGTTACCTATGTAAAAAAACAAGTCAACGCGGAAACAAGATGTAACGAAACCATGTGCAGTAGAAATAACGATAAAGAGTAAATTGCGTAATGCCCCAGTGGTATGTTGGAAATAAAAATACTAAATTTTGACATTTAAGTTTATCTAAGAAAAGAAATCTGTAAGTCTTCTTGTATTCTGAACAAGTTCAACTTTTCTTTCCTTTGTTTGTTTGGTGGAGTGAGAATCACGTGCTACTCCTACGTACAAGTTTACAACTCTACTCCACTTGTGATTATTTATTAATTTCCAAGTATTTATTTTGCCGTAATATCTAAAATTATGTAATATTATATCTTTAGCGAATCTATAAATGTACGGAAAAGACAGAAAGGGGAGATGTGCAAAAACATTTTGATAAATATTAATAATAATACTTAATAATAATAATAATAATAATAATAGTAATAATAAATAATTTAACATTGCCTTCGTTAATATTACTTTATTTTCAAATTGTGAGTAGAATAGGTAAAGAATAGTCCTTATTCCTCTTCTGCTTCTTCTCAATTTCAATAGTGGAGAATGAGACGAAATATTGGGAAAAGAGTTTTGTTTGGTTGTATGAGTGTGAGTTTGAGTGAGTGGCGACCAAGATGTGTGAATGTGTGATGATGATGATGTTTTTGTTAGTCAACTGCAGAAGAATATCTGAAGCTTTTTCTCTTTTTCACCCTTGATGCCACACGTAGCCTTGGAGATGACATGATCTAGAGATTTGAACAAGTTTGATTAGTTTTTCATCTTATTGTTTGTTGTAGATAGACAGAGAGGATAGAAGAAGAGGGAGGGAGAGCGAGAAAAGTCCTGTAATTACACATTTTGTCTTTTTTTCCACCCATCCCCCTCCCCATTATCCTTGGTGTGTCTTTGTGTGTTGTGTACCTATTTGTGTGACTTGTACACGAAAACACGACAAAAAAAAGTACACAAAATGTTTTATCATACTTGTTCCCCGGTTTATTTAGAAAGACAAAACACACACTTGTTATTGCGCGACATCCTCTCATCATCATGACACACAAATCGAGTGCTTTCACTTCCCAATTTTCACAGAAAACGGACAATAGACCGGGCACAATCACACAATTTCCCTTGACATGGCAATTGACTATGTCACCACAAACAAAGCTTAGATTTAAAAACACATAACATGTACTTATATATACATAAGTATACAGTATACATTCCTACATACATATACTTGAGGGTATATGTATGTAGTATGTGTATGTATGTATGAATACTCTAAAATAATAATAATATAACTCTTTCATTCCATTTCTTTAGTTTTCTCGCTCGCATAAACTTTTATTGTCAGCAGCAGATCATATCTAATCAAATATGATCATCATTATCAACATCATCTTGTTCAATGTGACATTTAGCCCACTTTGGCAAATATAATATCTCTGGTATAAACTGTAATTACCTATAGAGGCAGAAATCTTTTGAAAAATATCCATGAATTAGGCAAAGGCACAAAAGCAATATAGGTAGGTATACACATATTATTATTCTTTTGACGATTAGTCCATCCAAGGATAAAAAAAGCGGAAGAGTGCATGCATGGACTGACCAAAAGGAGAGAATGGACTCAGTGGCCCGAATTTTATTGGTAAAACGGAAATTGCTGAGACTATTATTACTACTTCTACTACTCTATTTTACTTGTTAATAGTACAAGTAGCCGTTCTTCCCAAATTTGTTAGGATGGGTTAAATCGGTCTGCGTAAATCCTGCTTTTTAAGTAATACAACCATGCATTCTATTCTTCATGTGTTTATTCTGCTTCTCATGTTTAAACAACTGCTTTAAAAACTTTTACTCATGTATGTATTGTAAATATTCTGTAAATAGAGGGTGGAAATTTGAAATGTAACAAGTTGTTGTCGTTTGTTTGCAGAAAGCGGAGAAGGATGATAGAGGTGGGCTGACCAACAGGTTTGTAGTGGTGTTGTAGACCACACAAAAGGAAAGGGGATGACAGCGGTTGGCGACGTTATTTCTGGGTGGCCTTGTGCCACCTGGTTTTCCGGTTGCAGGGAGTCAAGAAAAATCGTGTTGATTGTTGTTGCCATCGCACTTCTCCTCGACAATATGCTTTTGACAACTGTCGGTAAGTTTCAAAAATATAAAACATACATTTTAACCGCTTTTTCGATTTTACAAAGAAAAAAAATAAGAGATATAATGCGGGTACCTGTTGGTGGCTGGTGGTGTCTACTACACACACACAAATCAGATATAAACGTGCTGGTGTGAGTAAAAGAAAAGAGAGAGTGAAATGAAGAATGGTTTTTTCTTCTTCTTTTTTTTTTGCACGTCAAACAACCATGCCAGGTTGCTCTGAAAAAATACCTTGCAGATATTTTCATTCCAATAAAGTCCATTAGTGTGGCTTGGCTTAAGCTTAAGACAGAGAGAGAGAGAGGGCGAGAGTTGAACTGTACCAACATAGCGCAGCAATAACAACAACGAGTGAAGAATAGCAAATGAACAGGAACCTTTCATCCTCTTAAAAATGCAGACAGACTTTCACTTATCCTCTCAGACCCAAAGTGTATCACATTTATCATCAAATCAAGTACATAACCCGTACCAAATACCACGCACACATGTACATACTTACGTACATATATATCATTTTTATAGCCAAATGCCCGCCTCTGGTTTTTATAACAATTGAAGAGTTGGTTGGATCAACTCAACTCTTTTTTTAGATTGGAGCAATATATCATGCCTACCTTCTATCTATACCACTACTTAACATAGACAACTACGTGATCTATAAGTATACATAATATATATACATCTATATAATCGGTGTATGTATAATACATCGTTTTAGATTTTTTTTGTGTAGAGTACTTTGGTAAATACCAAGGAGCATTAAATTCCCTTTTTATTATAGTCTCACACACACACGCACACTTACTTGTCTGCTGTAAATTCCCAGATTCAATTTCAATTTCCCCCGAGAGACTGTTGATTTTAAGCAACAAGCTTCTATATAAAAAATAGCATGTTATGGTTTACCTTTCATCTCACAATGCCCCTATTTCTTGTAGTCATTCGACTATACATTGCGTGTGATGTATATACAGTGGAACAAGTAGAACATTTTTTGAAGAAAAGAAAGTTCCAGAAAAGAAAAAGAAGTGAAACGGTGGCAACGATAAAGGTGAAAGCAAAAGAAAGAACATCATAACAAGAAGAATTGGACGGGAACCTTTTTCTGAGAGAGGATGAGAATGTGAACTGTGAATAGGAAAGTATATACATTGTATGGTATATGTATTGGTAGTGGTATAATATATTGGTTTAAAGTATAAAAGCTAATGATGTGAGGATGGCGATGATGAATATTATTTACAAGTGCCATGATGAATGGATTGGATTGACTTTAGAGAGAGAGGGGGAGGGAGAGATAGTAACAAAGACATATCAACTAACCCTTTTTTCTTCTCCTTTCTTTGCTGTTGCTACTACTGTGAAGGTATTTTGCTATATTTATGATATGACATACTTGTTCTTGTACACCCGCTGCTACACTGCTACCTTTCTATATAGTTGCTTCGCTCAACAGAGACACAGTTGTTGTTGTAGCATAGCAGCTTTTATCTCCATTCACTTTCACAAAGGCAGACAGGAGGGGAAAGGGGGGAAATAGATAATTTTCCTTTGTAGCTTTTTCCTGTCTACTCACTTGGTTGGCTTGGCTTCACTACAGCTTTTGTTGACTGTCATCAATATTCCCAGGGTGCATGTACATATGAGGATGCAGGAGAACATGAGGATAGTATGTAAAAATTGGATGATGATGAAGAATTATTATTATTATCACAAGTATACATATATTTTGATACTGGTATATTGAATGGATGGATGATGTATCAATCAGTGCGTAAGAGAGAAAGAGAGAGGGAAAAGTTCTCTCTAGAAAATTGGAAAGGATGACTTGATAGAATAGAGCTTCCTAATAAATCATGTATCATTTATTAATGGAAAAAATATAGATGTTGGAAGAAGCGATTTCATTTAATAATCATAATAGCATTATGTAGTATTAACCATTAACCCTCATAATAGAAGATATCTTAAGGGGTGTAATGGCTCCAAAAGATAAATTTCCTTCAGCAGGTGAGGCCGAAATGTGTAAAAAGGGTTTTTGAGATCTGCCGACCCTTGCTTCCGCACATCTTGGGGCAACTTAAGATTATGAGTCATAGAGTGTTTTTTAACTTGTTCAAGTTAAATAAGTGTGCACAAAGTTGAAAATTGAAATTCCCTCTACTTTCTCTACACTTTAATTTACAAGAGAAACAGAGTGAAAAGGTGAAACTCAACAGGTTTCTTAGGCCCGGACCGGACAACATTGTGTCGGAATTGTTGGATAATGCATTAAGAAATTCAATTCTTAGCTAATTTATCTTTCTTTAACTTTCTATCTTTCCTCCAAGTCAAAATTTTAAAAAAAGAAAGAACATGTATTTCTTTTGACTTTCATCCTTTTCAGCATTAATTCTCCAGTATCCCTCGTTACTTTGCTTTGACTTTATTTACGTAGTACCTTTTACGTAGCACAACAGATCAAGAGTTTTAAAAATACGTATTTTTTCTGCAAATATTTTTGATCATTTTAAACGAAAAAAATAATTTCAAAACTAAAAACGACAACAAACGCATAAAGGTATCATTAGACAAGATAAAAACTATTAAACTTTTACGAAATGACATGCTGCTGATAATACGCGGAGATTACAAACTTGTTTAAAAACATACTTTTTTATGTAAAGTTTTTTTTAAATATGACGTCTAGTAGCGGTACTGCTTCGAAAGTATGGTGGATTGTACTGCCATGGTCTTCTTCTTTTTTTGAAATCGCATGGGTCGATAGAATGTTTTTATGACTGATAGTGTGAGTTATTGTGTGTTTTGTATGTAGCTTTAGCTAAAGATCAGTGCAGATTTTTTTTCCGTGTATGTGACTTTCTGCTTTGTGATATGACGACATTTCTTTGGAAGATGTTGAAGATGGCAAAATAAAAGGTTGAATAAGCAGGATTCCACACTCTCTGTTCTGCTGCTCAACACCCTTTTGTTGTTGTCGGGTTTTCCTGCTTTTTTTGTAAGTTAGTGTCTGTCTCTCCTTTTTTTTGTTCACACGTCCCACATAAGTGAGTTGGTATACATTTATGTACTTGTATGTACAAGTCGAGAATTGTGAATTCCTGGCAAGAAAAAAAGATAGGTTGTTGCGGGGATTCTCTAAAAGGTGACTTCCAAGTAAAATCTTCTATCTCTCTCTATGGGGCCATTTGCTGCGAGTATTTATTATTAAATGACAAGGGGAAAAGAATATGTATGTCGTGTGAAATACAGCAAATGTAAATGTTTATATTATGTAGTGATGTATGAGTTCAGAAAAACAGGAAGATTTCCACGTGGACATTTAACCCAAAGTGCATTGCCCAAAAAAATATTATGCTTCTATAAACCTACATGTTAGCGGCGAGTCCGAGTGTGTCGGCATAAAAACAGTTGGCAAAATATCTAAAGGGAAAATGTGCGGAAACATTTTTTCATGTACTTGAAGTTGTAGTCCTTAAGGTGTATATTATATAATAGTATTAACAATAATAATAACGATAAGAACAATGCAAGTATTTATGGCATTGTAGTTGTGATTTCTTGTAGAAAAATAAATTGGTATAATGGCATGTGATGTTCAAAGAAAGGAGCGAGTTTATAAAAAAAAGAAGAAGAACAACAACTGGTACTTTTCTGCCTCTTCTACAGCTCTCTGCACTGACTTGATGTAGAGTAGTAGTATCGATACATTAGTAACTGTTCTAGTGCGTGGCTGTGTTTTTGAAGAGGATGATGATGATGATAGTGAAGGTGGCGAGAGGTGGAATATATGGTGTGGTGGAGAGATGGTGGGTGCGAGACAAGCAATAAGTTTTCCAATGTAACAAGAGAGAAGTAACTGAACTGAATGGCAAATCAATAAAATTTAGTGTAGTGTGCTGAATTGATGGGGAAGAAGAATCCCATGAAATGAAAGTCCAAGTAGTCGTCGTAGTAGGAGTTGTAGTAGTAGTATTAGTGGCGGTATTGGTGGTGGTGGTGGAGGTGGAAAGAGTAGCACTCCACTTTACACACATACTACACAACATTTAATGCACTTTGTACTTGACTTCTTCTCTCCTTCGTTTTTTTTTCTTGTTGGCTGATGCAAAAGGAGTAAATGGTTCCATAGTCATACAACAAAAAAAGCATACCTTTTTTATTATTATTTTCTTCTTCTTCTTCTGTTTCTTCTCCTTTTGAAATAACAGTGGAGTAGATATGACTCTGATTTTTAGAGAGAGAAAAAAAGGGGAGAGGGAGAGTTGAGTGAATAAAAAAGTAAATTCACTGTACGGCTATTTGGCTGAGTGAAAGAAAGCAGTAAAATGGTGACGGTGGTGGAGTTGAAGAGATTGGCAATGTCAAAAGTTATTTGGGTTACAGGTATGCTCTTATTATGATGATACTCAATACTCACAATCAGATGCCATTTCTGCTCCTCTAAACCTCTCCTCTTAATGTCCCTCTTCTTTCTACTTTTTCTACACACAAGAGCTTGTTGAGTAGTAGTATTTATTACAGAAAGAAAAAGGAGAATATAATGGTTTAAGTATTATGGAGGAACAACTTTACACTTGCCAGTTTTATTGGTCATCTTTCCTTCCAAGAAGACAACATGCTTGTATCAAGGTGCTCATCCGGATTCGGGTATTATTTTGGCAAAAGGCGTGTGAGGGGTAAGGGGTATCTCTGAAAATAATTGTGTGAAATACGTACCTACTTAAGTCTATAGTATGGCAAATGGAACACAAGGAAGGAGTTGTGTATCTTTGTTAAGCTGGTAATGTGAGTAAGAGGGACTCTCGCAAGTGGGTAAATTAGTTTAGCACATCAAAGGCGGGGAGGGCGAGAGGAGTGTTAAAAGAAATTGTTTTGAAGTTGAAACAGAACATGAGATAGTAGTAGCAGAGAGGGAGGAAGAGAGAGAGAGAGAGAGAGAGAGAGAGAGAGAGAGAGAGGAAGGTGGTGGGTGAAGAAAGAAGCGGTGTGAAGCTCCACAAAGTAGTAAATGAAGACTGACGGATGATATGGTGTGTAAATACCATTTTAGTGAATTAACACGTTATTTGCACGTATGTAGTTTGAAGTTGCTCACATTACCCCGAAATGTCCAGAAATACCTGTGTACGCAGACAAGGAACTAATCCATGTATATTTACCAAAGTGTAATGATGAATAAAAAAAGTAGAGTATGTATATCAAATCAATGTGTTTGCAGCTTGTTAGCAGGAAAAACCTTTAAATAAGTATTAGCCATTCATTCAAAGGAAAAAGTGCAACAAATAAACAAGCTAAAATTAATTTAGCCCAGTATACACATAATAGTACATACAATCATGAATGAGAAAGAAATGTATTGATGGTGAGAAGATAGGAAATGAAAATGCACGTGCACAAAGTCACTACTAGAGCATATGACGTGACATATATATATAATATACATACTTACGCGGATGTACATAATATATATATAGCACCGCTTTTAATGGAAATCAGGACAGGACAAAAAGGGAAAAAGAATCAGGCTGCGCTATAGTTTACTCTTGTCGATTTTTTTAATACTTTAGCTTTTATTTTTTGAGAGATTGAATGAAGAAAATAGATAGAAGGTGTGGTAGAAAATACAAATATATTTATTTGTAAAAAGGATTTTTTTCTAATAAACAGAGTCTGTCTGCCTGGATTAGATAGTGATGGAGAAATGCAATAATAGAGGATGGATAAGATGAAACAATACATAAAAAAGCAGGCAACAAATATAATATATCAACTCTTTCTTTGTAAGTAAAAGGGTTGTTGTTGATGATGATGGTACTATTATTTATATGTAGCGGGGTGTTTTGAAAAAAGTCTGTTTTTCTGTAGACAGTCAGTCTGTCATCTTGATGTTGTTACATATTCCAAAATTTCCCATACCTTTTAAGAAATTAGTGTACACTGTACAATATTTACGATGTATATATATTTTATATGTCCACCCACGTTACTTCCATACAACGTACTACGCGTTTTACACAGCAGCGATCAGAGTGTTATATATTTTTAGCTGTTACATTTCTCATAATAATATATACATTTTTACTGGTCTTTTCTTTTTCGTTGCACATCCCCTTTGTTCTCTTGTACAAAATAGTAGTACAAAATAAAATAGAGAAAACAATGCTGAGAATATTCAGTAAATTCATAGCAGAGAGTTGTGAGATGCTACTAGGGATGATGATGGTGAAGGTAACGGTAACTGTGTTGTGTTGTATGTTGACTTGACTTGTGGGAGTGTGTTTATATACTTGGTTTAGAAAAAGAAAAATATATGTAGTATGTATATAATATACACATAATATAGTATATTACTAAAGTCATGTATATATTGCAACTCAACTTGACTCTCTGTTGGTCTGGTTGGTGCTTCCCCTGAAGGTAATGGAAAAGTTAATAAATGGCTGGTGGTAGGGAATACAAAAGGGAGTAGTAGCAACCTCATTTAGAAGAAAGAGCATCTGCTTCCGCCTGTTCAATGGAACACACATACATAACATATTACATTATAGACAAGCCCTACTTAAATGTAATTACTTCTGGGTTTTTTTTGAAGTATTCAAGAGAAAGGAGAGAAGAGAGCATCTTCCCGGGTAAGAAATGCGAATAAAATCCGTAATGGACCAGAGGATAGTCAAAAGTGAGCGGTTGTAAATACAAGTGGTAGCACTAGTGTAGCAAATGGAGAAGAGCTTTTTTATATATAAAATCCATTTCACAGAGAATTAATAATATGAGGTGGTGGTCGCCTACAACAGAATCTGTTGAAAGATACTCAAGTGAGGAGTTGTGAACATGATGATGAGGAGGATGTAGTTTTTGTGTGCTCTTCAATTTCCATTAAAATGCACTTTTTCCTCTGCTTCTCGGTATCGTCTTCTGGTAGAGTGAATAAAAACACTATAAATAATAATAATAACCGTAATAGTAATATGTATGAGCGTTACCTTTTGTCGTGGCGCCATCATCATTAAATACTATTACAGGAAAGGTGTAAAAATTGAATTAGTGTTTTACCATCTGCAAATTGTGTACCCGTGAACGGAACAAAATGTAATAAACAATTAAACAACACACGACTTGAACGCATAAAAAATACTTAATGTATTATTCATAGTAAATAAACCCTATTAAACTGTCAGAAGAAGCACTTTTGTGATTACAGGTCGATGCTAATCATTAAGACGATTTGAATGATATGTTACACGACATATGTCAT
>JAITYZ010003996.1:0-44633 GCA_027744595.1 Paronellides praefectus
ACGTGGACTTGAGGCTTTTCTGAAATTTGTGCAGCATGGACTTGAGGCTTTTCTGAAATTCGTGTACCATGGATTTAAGGCAAATCGTATTCCTGGTCGCGATATTGTAATATTGATACATAAATATATTTTTCATTGAAGTCATTTGAATATAAATTGTATCAAATGTAATGCAATACGATTTAGAAAAAGGTAGCTTATTAAAAATTTCAAAACTAGTTTAGCTGTTTTGCTCTCCCATTTTATTTATTTCTTCCATTTACTTTTTCATTGTCTCGTCACACTGATGGTTGCAATACTGTCACACAAAAAACCCAGTGAATAAAATTTACCCGTTAAATTAGATATTATGCATATCACCGGTGAGTCGTCGTCCAGAAGCATTTAAATAGAAAGTAGATGCCCGTTTACGGTTCTAATCTAATCCTGGCATATGATGACAGAGTATTTTTACAACCTCACGAATCAGTTTCCTGCAACTTCAGTTTCTAACATGTATACGTTCCTTATCCTTACAGAGCGCATATACTAGTAAATCCGATACATATTATTTACTAAAACATCGATTTAAATTAGTAGGTGTGTGTGTGTGTGTGTGTGTGTGTGTAATACGAAAGTATACACCTTCTACTCTATCACATTTTTTAATACACTTTTTCGGATTTGTGTATCTGTTGAAACTTGTGCTGCTGCATAGGTAGTAGTTGCATTGCATTGCGTTTTAGTTGCATCGGTTATTTGTGTTTTGGGTCTAAAACTGCTTTCTTTTCCTGCACGATGGCATCAGACTCGCCAAACAATAACGAAAGGCATTTTCTCAAACAACACAAAGACTCGTGCATGTTCCGAATTCAGATGATGAGGCGCATACATAATCCACCATGACTGTAACTTCCATATATATTGTGTTGCTGGTCAGTTGATCATTAAAATAAAAACCGCACTTATGCACAACCTTTCTGTTTTCATTCATTCATAAACTTGGAAAATAATCGTGATCATGATCATTATCGCGTAATCCCAGCATAGTGTAATAGTATGCATATTGAAAGGGATATATTAATATTTATGAATTATGGAGAATCCTTTCTACTTCTAAACTTTCTTTAGCAACTACATTCTAATGGGTTATTATATTATATAAACTTTTCCATAGAACTAGCGCCTGCCTAATTGATTATTATATTCCTAGGAAAATATCAAAAACAAGAGGATATAATATATTTAGTACATTTGCAGTTCAATGCAATGAGGAAAAAGTCCCAGTCATCCCATCTTCATCATTCAATCTTTACTCAATTAGCTTTTCTGTGTGCGAGCTTGAAAGAAATAAAAAATAATGCAATACAAACTCATCATGTGTGACTCATTCTAATTTTCCCCAGCATAAAATCAGTATCAAAAGTACGTAAAACTCTGACAACTATGAGCAGTGGGATACACAAATTATAAATACAATTTATTAAGTTAAATGTTTAAATATCATAAGCACAAAATTAGACATGGTTTTTATTTACTTAATTCCACTCAAATAAGATTTACTATGTTGGCTTTATTTGAATGCGGCATTTGACCCCTCCGGAGTTGAAGAAAGTGTATTTTAGTAACTTTATTTTGGCTGCTGCAGCGGTTTAGGCAGGAGAGAGAGGCCACAGACAGACAGACATGGGTACTCCGTATGTACAATACCTTGAAGTACGAAATGTTCATTTACTCTAAATACCTTGCGATAGGGAACACCAACCCACCACCACCACCACACCACACATACTGGGAAAGACATTGACAGCATTGAGAATCCGGAGAGATTGCGCTGCTGCTTTACTTTCAATACGGACCTCGCCTGGAATCAACGTAGTATGTCGTCGTAGTAGTAGCGGTAGTTCCAGCAGCAAGGGCACAGGCACATCAGAGGCTTTTTTATGAACATTTACATTGAAGGGAGAAAAGGGGTGATGGGATAAATGATAGAATGAATAGGACTACCGAGAAAGCACCCAGCAGCAGCACAACCACTATCAAAGTTACCAGCATTCACATGAGTACATAGAGCAGCAGTAAAAGGGGAGAAAATAATACATATATGTAATATATGTAAACATATAGATATACATAAATATATATATTCAGTCCATTTCCATTTAATACTTACTTTTCCAATGCCTGTAGCCAAGTGGAGCTCTATATCAAGGCATACCCAACAATGTCCCACAATCAGACATCATTATCTTCCTCCTACACACTCACATAAAAACTATACACAAGCCTTTCACTTTACGTCCACAAGTATATATTAGGTTTGTATATGCATACATTCTCTGTAGAAGGTATAAATTTTACCCTTGTGTTCTTCCCAAAAGCGGTAGTAGCCCCACTCACTCCCTGTGTGTATTTTGTATTGCTATCCACGAGAGAGTGAGAGAGCGAGAGAGAGAGAAAGAGACGGCGAGAGACAGAATTGGCAACTACAGCAAAACGTAAGCCACCACCACTGCAGTATCAGATATCCAGCACCACCAAAACATTCAATGTGTAGCATAGTGTGTCGTTCATATTCACCGAGAAATGTACAGCGTGGATGGGATGCAAGATACGTAGTGCGTACCCTATTACTCCTGGAGAAATGCTGGAGAAACGTTGCTGGATACACAGAAGGAACTCTTCCATCATATCATTTCTTTATTTTTCTCGTTTCTAGGCACACACACACAGGAAACTACACATCAGTATATTCCAATTCATATATGAATACGCCATTGTAAAAAAGTAAGATGGAAAAATGGAGATACAGAAGTACGAAAAGAGAGAATGGGGCGAGAGTGAAAGAGTAAAAATGCATACAATGACGGTGGGATGATGATGATGCATGCAGAGAGAAGAAGCAGAATGAAAAAACCCTGAGCTGATTTTTGTTGAGTTGTGTGTGTTAGATTCCGTATTCCGTACTCTATAATATTCCATAGCAATAGTAGCTCCTCCAATGTATGCAATACATGCACGCCTGGATTGAAAATTTTGGAATGCATTGCAGTAAATGTGAAAGTGTATGGATGGATGTGATGGAGGAGTATGGAGTGGACCTTCCCCATCACCAACAACACCAACTCCATAACATCGTCTTCGTCGTCATCCAGATCTCCAGCCAAAACAGCAGCAGCAGTAATAAAAAGTAAAGTGATGATGGTGCAAGCGGTATAGTTATATAGTCGCTCTGGTGGTGCTACACTCAAGAGTAAACGAGAGAGAGAGAGAGAGAGACAAAAAATACCATGTTTATCATCAAGCTCTCACTTTTCTTCTTGCCGTTTCTTCCAAAAAATATAAATTCTTGGTAAAGTCAAATAGAAAGAAAGGAGAGGAAACGGGAAGTGAAGGAAAATGAAAGTGAAAGGAGAATCTTGAGATGATGTTGTTGTTAGTGTTTTCGTGGGCTTTTCTTTACAGTACATTTTTATAAGGTAAGCCATAAAAGAAAGGGAGAAAAATAGAAAAGAAAAGCAGTCTTAGCGTTTTCTCCCCTTTCCCAGTCGTGCCGTCGTCATATCAACCATCCTCATCATTGTGTCGTCGTCATAGGAATACTTATATTATACTTGTGAATGTTTACCTTATTTTTTATGAAATGGAAAGGTGAGGTGTGTTAGTAAATATTTATAACTTACTTAATATTTGTTTAAGAGTAAAATAGTGAACCTGTGTAATAATCAAAATGACTTTGCAAAGTGGGCAAGGAAGTGTTACTAAAACTGATATATACTGTACTGTGGGCATGCTTGTTGCCATTATTGTATTTACTTTGTGGTGGATTCGTATCCATGAACAACAGTCTATTGTTGTCATTAAAAATCCCTCCGACCTTGTACGTCGTCCGGATGGTATTTACTACATTAAAGAGCATGACAAATGAAGTAAACTAAACTAAACCTAAAATCTGTGCGAAATTGTTTTGGAAATCCCTTAACTCAATTTGATAACAGTTGCCGTTTATTATTATTATTCTGTGCTCGTGTAGCATTTTGCGTAAAAAATATTGCTCATAAATTACACGGTTTACAGCAACTCAACTACTACAAAATACACTCATTAAAAATTTTAACCGAAAGTGTATATTTATGTTTCTTGTATTACAAAAAAATTCATTTGTGACATTCAATTGTGACGAGTTTCTGTAAAGTTAAAAAAAAAATTTATTCGGAAACGTTATAGCAACATTTCCAAAATGGCAACGAAAATGAAATTGAATTGTAGACTGAGATTTTCTGCATCATCATCAACCTCTCCACGTCATCAGTATCAATTGTAAAGTGATTGCCATGACCTGGTCAGAATGCTACTGATGATGAAACCGTGCTGTCGTTGTTGTTTTAGTAGTGCTGGTGGCAGTAGTGCTAATTGCATACGTATTCATTGCGGTAGTTACTGCTGCAGTGTTAGTGATTATCCAGATACAATTCCAAGAAGCGCTGTCTATTGTCCCAACAATTCCCACGTCTCTTATTCCAACGATATCAAACTAGTACTGATGATGCTGATGATCCATAGTGATCATGACAACAATAATAATAATACTAATAATAACAATAATAGCGTTGTGTCCACAGAGTGTGGTGACGGTGGTGGTAGGATCGGTTTAGATGTCAACAGCATTGCGGCATCGTTCCAACACCAGCAACAAGACAAATTCCATTTAAAGTCTGCATTTTTTGCACCATGGCAGGATAAATATAACAAAGTTGTACAATCCCCCGTCCCCAGTTGGAAATTTGAATGTAACAACAATAACGACAATTTGTATCGGAAAATTTGACGGATGGTTGATAGTTCCAAAAAACAAAGTTAACTCTTCTAGAACTCTATAATACTAGTTTTGTGGAGTGTCTAACTATAAATACACAATATATCTAGACTTGCAAAACTAAAATTGTTTGTGTACGTGTAAATAAGTTACCTATTCACACTCTCTGACTAATAGACTTTGCAAGTGTTGTAGTGCTTTGATAGTTGCTTCGAACTTTTATATATACATATATACATAAATACAGGTATGTATGCTTTAAAAACTAATGGAACTTTATGCTGCTGCTGATAATGACCTGAATTTTGACCTGTGGGTGACTTGATGGACATACAGTGTGCCGTAATAATCCATTATTCATAGTTATATACATTGAATAATATGAAAGTTTGAGGAAAGAGTAGTTGACAGATTACTATAACCATATTTTCCACAAATAAAGGAATTTATAAAAAAAAGCGAGAGAGCACGTAGTAAAATACGACAATTATTGGAAAGGTATAGAACATAGATATATATTTATATATTTGTGAGCAAAATGCAGAAGGAAAATCACGTGGATCATCTACAGTATGTGGGGCCGTATAGGCTGGAAAAGACCCTGGGGAAGGGTCAAACCGGTAAGTATAATTATTCAAATTTCGTTTGTATAATTATGTCAATTAGATTGACTGCCTTTCTTTTTCTGAAATAATCTTTGAAAATTTTTTGATCATAGCTTTAAAGGTACTTTTGTAAAACAAAATGTTAAACATTTTCTTATTTACCTTGTTTTCCTCTCGCGTTTTCAAATGAAAGTTAAAAAAAGAGTTTTTGTTACAAAGAGCTTGTTTTAAAGAAAAACGTCAAATACGCAAAAAGAATGGGGCTACTTATTATATGTAGCGTAGCAACTGTTTTATTTACCGCGGACGTTGAAAAGCGCTAAGCTTTACTACTAATATTAAAAATTAAAAGTACAAACTCAACTATTTCCTTTCCAACAACAAAATGACAGAAAAGGAAAGCAGAAATGGATCAAAATAATTTTCGCAACAAAACAGTAGCAGCAGCAAGCATAAGAAATAAATATTACGTGTTTTCATGTTTAAGAACCGAATGAGAGAGAGAGAGAGAGAGAGAGATGGAGATGCTTGGAAGGAAAAGAAAGACGTACTTAGGAAAAGCACAATAAGAAGGTACAAAGAAGATTTCTTTCAAAAATGATTACAAAGGATAGAACAGAATTCCAGATTGTGTTCAGAAAGTAGCCTTTTATTTCCACTAGAGATAGACTATCTCAGATAGCCAATGTGCGTATGTACTCTTCTTGTTGTCCTTGTCACTCGTCTGGTCTGCAGTTCTTTTTAAAAAATACAAAAAAAGAAAAAGGTGGAATAGGATCTTGGGAATAGAAAAACAAATCGTAACAAAAATGTTTAAATAAGTTAGGTGTACATAAATGTACAGTTCTCAAGTGAATACGCATGTGTTTGTGTGTGTATTGTATGTACAAGGTAAACTCAGAAAAAATGGAATGTCAGTGCAAAGGGTATGGCGAGCTAGGGGCAGAAAAGTGAAGAAAAAAATGATACAGAATAAGAGCGGTGATGATGACGGTGAAGAAGAAACAGAATCAAAACAGGGAGAAGGATGATAGCAAGAAAAAAAAGTTTAACTTTTTTTAGAGAGAGAGAGAGAGAGAGAGAGAAAGAAAGAAAAGAATAAATAGAATGAAACTTTTCCTTTTCTCTTCCTCCTTTTCCATTACTCCTTGAGTGTGTGTGTGATCTTATTAGCTGACCTCAGCTTTTAGCCTGTTAAGGTAGTTAGTTTAGTTTCTAGTCGAGGGAGACTTGGAAGGAAAGGGACGAAGAGATTTCGATGTTGCAGCTGTTCTCTCCCTCCGGCAACATTTCACATAACTTGCCCTACTCCTTCACTCTAGTACGCTATTATATTTAGCATGCCTTCCTGTTCACCATCCCACTCACTCATCTCTCATCTACCAAACCCAATAAACATATACACTCACTCACTACTACACATACAGGATAGCTAGCAGTACTCTTGAGAGTGACTCTCTTGACGATGATGACGAGAGGACGACGATATGCGATAGACATAAAAAAAGTTGCAAAAAAGTAACCAAATTTGTTCAACGAATCAAGTCAACTGAACTCTTTTCTCTCTCACAGTCCAGTCCCGTCACATAATATTTTTAGCGGTATGAACTTTTAACTGGATTGATTGTGCAGAGTGCAATAAGAAGATGATGATGGGATGATCATGTAAAAGTAATATCCTGAGATGCTGTTGAGTTTGAGTCACGTTCTTTCGTGCATTTCTGAGAAAAGTGTAGACCCACTAGCTACATGTTTAGATATATTGTTTTTTATGAAATGTTGTAATCATTGACGTAAATAGAGTTTCGAGAGAGCCCAAGGCAGTTTATGAAACAACTCTGGAACTCTTCCTAGAACAAGTTTCTGCTTTCTTGACATTATAATCATCATCGTTAAACTTGAGAAAGTAAATATATAAATACCTACACGTACAATTTGCCGTATGTTATATTCTTGGGTGCTGTAGCTGTAGAATCTACAGTGTAGATACATTAACTGAACAATGAGTGTGTGTGTGTGTACGCGGCAGGGTGTCATTGAATGTTGCCAATATTTATAATATGTATGTAAGTGAATTTAAGTTTGTTTATCTTTCATTCCATGTAGGTCTGGTCAAACTTGGTGTTCACTGTGTCACCGGCAAGAAAGTTGCCATTAAAATCATCAACCGGGAGAAGCTCAGCGAGTCCGTACTTATGAAGGTAAGTGAAAAATGAAATAAAAATAAACTTTTATTTTAGTAACAGGAATTGGTTTTACTATTTTTGGCAAAAGTTCACTGTCCCTCATGTCATTATCCTTGTTATTTTTCAAATTTGTCAATCAAATTAGCAATGCTGACGATAGAAATGTTTTGAGTCATTCCGTTCGTAGGGTGTGTGTATGTTTGTAACACGTATTTAATTTTGGAAATATAAAACTAGGTATGTTATAATATCTATATACGTATATTTAGAACAGGAAAGGTGAGATAAATATTAAATTGAAATGTTGCATAACGGAACGTTTTTGTATCCATATACATAACTTATGTGACGTCGTGGTGGTATTTGAAAAAAGTGACAAGGGAAAAAGTAGCAAAGGAATTCTTTTGAAAAATAAAAAGAAAGTTGATCTATTGTAATCCTCGTCTGTCTACTTTTCCCTTTCTGTCATTCATTCCAAAACAAAATCCATCATTCCCGTACACCTTTTTCCACTCCAGCATTATATCACAATGATCAGCAACACAAACACAAACAGTGGTGGTGGTACGAAAAGTAGCAAAAAGATAAAGGGATCATGCATCAAGTGTAACTTTTTTCCCTCCTTGTCTCTTACACATGCCAACTTTCAACTTGCAACAATCAACCCAAAAAAAAGAAGAAAGTTTTATAATGATCATCAAGGCTCTAAAAATAAAAGTAAGAAACTTTCTGCCACTTTCATGGAACAAAGTCGCCCAGCTTGAAGATAATGAAAAATATTACCTAGCACCGTTGTCTCTTTTGGATGCTCTATACGGGCGACAAAAAAAGACACCACATGTTCGACAGTGTCTTTTTCAGTATTTTTTTTCTTCAAAATACACAAGACAGTGATAAGAATCAAGAAGATGGAACTTTTGATGTCGCATGTGAAGCCTGCAGCTTATCCCCAGAAAACAAGCCATCATATACACCCAAAGAATAGAATACACAAAATCCCACAACAACAACCGACGACACTATATACTACTCTCTTCTTAAATGTTTACACACAGATACTAGATCTGATATGATGAATTGTGCTGCGCAGTGAAGAAAATACACACTGAAAAAGGAAACATGACTACAATAACGATGATGATGATAATATGTATATTTAAGGAAAGCAATGCCTCAGGTTTTGAAGGATGAATTTGAAGGTTTATGTACAATTATCTTTTGCATAAAAATATTTAGATAGCGAAATTGTAAACCTTTGTATCAGCACCACCACTGCTGCCACAATGAGAACAAATTCCATGGATAATACAAAGATGCGCGAGAAAAGAAAGCTAAACGTACATTTTAGAAGGTTATGGAAATTTGTGTTTGCACGTTGTCTTGTGTAGCAGGACGAAGAGTGAAAAGTGAACTAAATGATTCATGTAAGATGGATGAGCTACAATGAAAGTGGAGTACACATTAATACACACGATGAACCATATAGTATAAATATGTACAGTAGAGTATATGCACTACTTTTTTTGTAATTTAAGTTGTCTTGGAAACAGGGGCAGATGATTTGAATGAAAATGTAATGTGTGCTCTCTGTATGCAAGCACGTATGTACATTATATGTATACTTTACTTATTTTTGTCTTGTTACAGGTGGAGCGGGAGATTGCCATCATGAAATTGATTGAGCATCCCCATGTCCTTGGCCTATTTGACGTGTATGAAAACAAAAAATACCTGTAAGTGATGATAATAATAATAATAATAATATACGCAATATGGCGAAAGTAAACAATATTCTCTTGCTACAACAATAATACATAATAGGAAAGTGCAAGTTCAGGTGGGAGAGGGAAAATGAAAATTTTATTAGTTCACTTATTTTTGTGTGCCGACATGCCTTTTTTTGTTCTCCAGGTACCTCATTCTGGAACATGTCTCTGGTGGCGAGCTCTTTGACTACCTGGTTAAAAAGGGACGACTGACACCCAAAGAAGCTCGTAGATTCTTTCGCCAAATCATCTCTGCCCTAGACTTCTGCCATAGTCATTCCATTTGGTAAGTAGTGGTGTATATAGTGGCATTAGTTGATCTTTGAATATTATATACTTATATCTTATTGCTCATGAATGGAGAAATGGTAGCCGACACCGAAGATAAACGCATTACATTCCCCGTTTTTCTGGTGAATTATTAAGGGCGGACAGGAACATATTCTTTTGTTCCATGTTGAACATATTATATTCCATTGTACAAAGAATGAAAAGTCTGAGTGAAACAGATAATAAATTAGTAATTGTGGTAGGATTTTTTTTTCTCTCGCAAAACAAAAGTTTATGCCATTTCCTGTCTGTCATCAATATTCACGTAAAATATTTTTAGGCCATCTCGTGTGTGTTGTTGTTCTTGTTGTTGCAGAACGTCGTGTCGTGCTGGCTTACTTGACGTTTATTTGACGTGGTTTGTTGTAAACTTTCAGGATAACGCTCACTTATGAGAACACTATTTATATTTTATGAGAACAACAGCTACCGAGTAATTTTTGAAAAGTAGATAAAATTGATGGGTTGTTAGCATGTGCACTTATTTATAGAAAGAAAATCCTCACAAAAAATATATATCTCGATATTTTCTCTCCTTTTTTATATACATAGCCATAGAGATCTGAAACCGGAAAATCTGCTGCTTGATGAAAAGAATAATATCAAGGTAGCTGATTTTGGGATGGCCTCCCTCCAACCGGAAGGTAGTATGCTGGAGACAAGCTGTGGCAGTCCGCATTATGCTTGTCCTGAGGTGATCCGGGTAAGTAAAAAAAGGGGAAAAAATTATGGTTTGTGTTGTAAAAATAAATAAATAAAAGTAAACTTGTGTGTAATAACAGCTGTGCGCATCACCACGCCGAACATCCATGTGATGCATACTAACTATAATTTTTTGCACGGTATATATGTATATATATATACATACCTATTTTATGTCACTTTGCCTCTCTCTCTGATTTAATTAGGAAAATTAAGGGAAAACTCCACATTTCAAGCAACTAAACTCGTTTCATTCACTCAGCCAGGCCAGTCCAAACATATTTTCATGTTCCATGCTACGTATTTACCTTGCATGACACATGAATACGCTTTTTCGCCTTGTCTGTTGGCGACACTCTTCTACTGACGATACTTTGCGTCGAACTTGTTGTACAAGTTTATTAGTTAGACATGTAAATATACAACGCCACAGCATAATAATTAGATTATACACGCCATATGAGTCCACTTTATTTATCTGTAGAATGCCAACCAAGCGTGCCACCAACATTTTTTTTATAAATACATTTTCCCAGTTTAATATATTAAGAATATATCATGTCTAGTCTACCTTTTTTACTGTGCATAATATTTATTCGTTCATAGGGAATTGCTATACATTCGTTGTGACAAGTAGGCCAATTTAAACCATCTGGGCTTTTGCTCTAAACGGATTTATATTTATATGCAAACAAGATTGAAGGAGAAACAAGTAAAAAATATATATGAAATTTTGGAGGGTAGAAGAAAGATTAAAGTATTGTTTTTTTTGCGTGAGCGTGCATCATCATGTTACAGTCTCAAATTCGTACAACACGGAATTACGGAGATCACATTCTCGCGGTATATAATAAAAGAATTAGAGAGAAAGAGCGACAGGTAACGTCTGCCTGCCAGCTTGCTTCACTGTCTGTTTCCCTATTAAACGTCAAACACCTTTCACGAAAAAAAAATCTTTCTTGGAAACACCAAATGAAAAGAGCTGTCTAAAACGCATGTCTTTAGCAGTTTGTGAATTATACGACTTGCACCACACTTTTGTAGTATAGTCATCTTTGTACTTTGTACGAACTAACCAGTTTTTTTTGTTTTCTCATTGTTATTATTATCATTATTATAACAATATTATTATTTATTTTGCATTGGGCAATAACACTTGTGTTGCAATAGCAGCAAAAGCGGCAGCTTATCTGAAATATTTAAGGATTATAGTCATGACGATGATAACTACAAAAAGAAGGATGATAATGGATGGATGATGATATCGTGTATATTTTTGTGTTTGGAAACGCAGGGCGAAAAGTACGATGGAAAGAAGGCAGACGTGTGGTCATGTGGTGTGATTCTATACGCACTACTGGTGGGCGCACTCCCGTTTGATGATGACAATCTGAGACAACTCCTGGAAAAAGTAAAACGAGGCGTGTTTCACATTCCACACTTTGTTCCGCCAGACTGTCAAAATTTGCTCAGGGGAATGATTGAAGTCTGTCCAGATAAACGACTTACGGTAAGTCTCAAAACAAATTTAATACTCTTTTCTATGCACTCGAATTTCTGCATGGTACATAAAATATATATGTTTAGCACGTGTGCGTAACAAAAAAAATTAATCGAGAGACTGGAGGACTTTGACCTTTCATAATAGTCAACCTACACTTTCTTTATTGTATTTGTTTGAGCTATAAAATTAGCAACATACCATGAATTTTACAAGTAAAATGATCAGAGATGTTTTTTTGTCTATTCCCGGAATCAATTTCTGCGTTGAAACATTTTTTGTTTCAACACAACGAAACATAAAAGGGAAGGATTTCAAGTGGGTATTGTTTTCTTGGAATGTCGATGTATGTAATCCGATCGATTTTCAATTTCCGATCCTATTTTAAGAACAAAAAAAGGAGAACATTATCAGCAAAACAAACCATCCCTTCTCTTCAATGGAGATTTCACTCTACTCCTTTGAATGATTTTAATCCTCTTCAAAAAAAAAAATTCCTTCGCATTTATTGTAATACTCTTCCCAATTGTGCAACTCGTGATGAGGATGATCAGAATGGTGTGCAAAAAAGAGTTTAAGAAGCAACGCAAGCACTAATCTTACACACTTGAGCAGGAAAGGTGAAACATTAACGTTTCATGTTGTGTAGTGGTTAGGTTGACTGGTTGAATGTTAAAATTCATGGACTTCATGTTTCATTCAACCGTTACCAATACCAAGCAACTAAAGCATTCTCCATTATTGCCTAATGATTAGAGTGAAAGTGGAGACGATACATGAAAGCTCTTTCTCTCTCTCTCTCTCTCTCTCAAGATTTTGTACGTGGTTGCCTTTCTACTTCTGTGTGAGTTTTAGTTATAGCAAGACTGATAGGAGAACAATGACGATGATGATGATGATGAGAAGGATGTATAGTATTCCATTTTGTTCAACCTCACTTCACTCAACTCGTTCTCTTTTCTCTCTATCTCTCGCCTACCATCTTTTCCTGTTGTTTAATCTTTTCTTCGTCTACACTTATTCCATTTCACTTTCTCCTTCACAAAGAAGTACAAAGGAAATTGTTTTTGTTGTATGCTACCATGACGCTTTTTGCAATAAACCTTGTGTGTTTGTATTTATCTATGATGATGATGATGGTGATGATTATCATCACCACACAATCATCATGATGAGTAGCAAGGACCGATAATGGGAGCAAGTATGATGAGCAAGCAGATGATGGTCTATTTTCTGAAAACGTTTTTCTTGGTGAAAAGCGACACTTGCAGCTATTCAAGTTGAAAGTCAACCTTTCATACTGTCAAAAACATCATCGAGATAGAGTCAAGGTTCAACGGGACGTGTTTGATCATCGTCACGATCATCACAAAAACGAACAAAAAGTGTCAAGAGTGACAATGGTTTTTTCATCTTTGGCTTCCTTTTTCTTCTGGGAAATACCCATAATGTCTGACCACCGAACAATAATGATAATAATAATTCCAAGAAGAAGGGAAGTGTGTGTATGTGTATCTGAGTTCTTGACATGTGCATTAGCTACACTTTCAATTTCATTACTTGAAAACATCGTTATTGTGGTTGTTGATGATGATGATGATGAGTCTCAGAATTCTGGATTTAATTCAAGTTCAGTATGGTTTTTTTTTTTTAAAAAAAAGAGTGGCGTACAGCGAAGAAAGCAGTCAGTCTATCTTTTAAATGACATGTTGCCTCAAATAAGGAAAAAAGTACTTGCTTTCCCTTTCTTTTGTCTGAAAGTGATCTCAAAGCAAGGAAAATAAGAATATATCCGTTATTTCATTCAGAGATATTTTCTGTTTTATTTGTTCTCGTTGTTTTATTGTTAAAGGAAAAAAAACACGGCAACCGGTCACATTTAGTCGTGTTTCTTAGCATTGTGTGTGTTGTTGATTTCCATATTTTTGGCGCTGCTCCAAAAAACAGTTATTTTATATGTTTTCAAATTTTCATGTTATTTTATCTGTTTAAAAGTCACAGTTGTTGTGAAACAAAACTTACAGATATATTTTACTCGCACAAAGTGGAAAAACAGAAACTCTACTATAAAAAAAATTAACCTTCGTATTCCCTGTGCTTTTTTATTGCATCCCCTTAATGTACATAATATCGTACCTCAACACATGAATTTGTGATTTTTTTGCCAAAACTATTTTTTGTGTACTCACCAGATACCAGTTTTGAGCCGTTGAATTTCATTGAATTTATGTTGCATTGTTTTTTTTGCGTCGCATTGCATTGATCTATGTATGTATGCGGGTGTGTGTTTTATTATTGCTGGCGCTTGACTGGAAACAGAACAAAGGAGAAGCACAAAAAATATAAAGAAAGACAAGGGAACTTTATTATTTATTCGTAGTGGTTGCTGGCAAGGGCATCAAAATTATTACACAATAGACTGCAGTGTTTGTACAGCTATTAAACTGAGGCCAACACAGTGAAATTGATTTTAAGCAAAAAATGAAAAGAAAAATGAACTGGGCTTACTGTAATAATAATAAAATTGTTTCGACTTTCACAATCGCTCCAGCGCCATTTCAACAAAAATGACCGAGCTGTTTCGCAATGCGTAAATGCGCTTTTGTAACCAACTTTCATTATGTGCGCTTTACTACCATACTCAACGTGTTTATATGTTCTCCCTTTACGTGTGTTTATATCTATTTTTAAGTTTTCCTTTCAAGTCTACTCTGCAAGTGACAGATTCAAACAAGTTGGGTAATGAATAATGATAATAATAATAATGATGACAGCAACTTTTTTAAATGCAAAAAAGTAAACTTAACACATGAAGATTCTTTTTTAATCTGCTTCGGAGTTTGTAACAGGCAAAAACTTACAAAACTGCATTTCTGCTACCGGTTCTGATTTTTTTGTTTAAAAAAAAATCATTTTCCCATTGCGTGCATGCATCTAATTTTTCTTTTCAGTTATTTTACAATTGTACACACTAATAGCTACCGGATGCAAGTGCGTTCATTTCCTTCCGCGTCCAGAAGTATTCAACATTTCACTCCCATCAAAATCAAAGCCAGCTCGAGAACAGAGAATATTATGCCTGGTAGAAGGACAGCGTATATTTTTTTGAAAAAAAAAATACAATTTTCATTGTTTTTTGTTGTTGTTGACTTGATGGTTGCGTAGATAGTTTGGTACTATGCTTTGCGTGCGTGCTCTCCAAATTCATGTGCTACGTGCTAACCTAAAAAGGGACACATTATCTCTGTCCATCATCTCACTCAACTTGTTTAACAATTTTTCCCTCCTTATAAACAGACAAGGGAATGAGAAGGAAGAAAAATGTATAAAAGTTCTTGTTACTTTTTCTTTCTCCATTTCATCATCATCATCATCATCATCATCATGAACAACAACATGCTTTTCAGTTTGGGTTGCTGGAAAGCTGCGATGGATCACAAGAAACACACCATCATCATCATCAACAACAACATAAATAGTTCTACTTGGGTTTCTCCGGAAAAAGGATTTTTTTCCACTTTATTCATTCTGCTTCTTTTTCTGCTTCATCTTGTCAATGTTTGCAAACCGATTTTCTCATTTTCAACTAGACTAACAAAAACAAATGTGTAGACAGAAATAGCGATATCTGAGTAAGCGCGCCAGAGAGAGAAAGATACACACACGCACACATAATACATCAACAAATCTTAAGAATACATATAGGTATCTACCATATATACAGACGTGCAAGCATTAAAGACTTTTCCTTGTGCTGTATTGGTGGTGCGTCTGCTGTTTTGTTGCTTTGATTTTTCAAAGAAACAATTTTGTATATTGACTTGCTGTGTGGCACTTCATTGAGATGTCGTCTGATGGAAAAATCAAGAGACTGTGAAATCCAGTTTCTATTTTGAATGCTTTTTTCATTTAGAATCATTCTTTTTTGTGATTATTTAATTAAATTAGTGGAAACGATAATATTATTATGCTCATTTCATCTTTTGATATTCAACTAAAAACGGATGAGGATTTTGTGGCTAACAATACAAAATCAAATTGGAAAGTGGAATTATGAGTGTTGTTTTTAGTACAGACTAAACCACAAATTCCTATATATTCTTTCAATCAAATTTCCGGCAACTTCCAGAAAAGATGTTGTTTAAAACATGAACTGCTAAAAGTGGGAAAACAAGCCATTTATGGTGATGATGTAGACGCATAATTTATTTAATGTTTCCATAAAATATTTTATTCCCAGTTTGTTATTCAACATGAATTATTACATTTCTAGACACACTTTTGCTCGCAACATTTTATTCTTATTATTTCACAATCGAATCCCTTTCCACTAGAAATTGCCACAATTCTTTGTTTGCGTTCTTCATCATACTACTGCATTCACACACCAGCAATATTTTAGGCACACACACAAATCTATTACGTGTTTTTGGTTGCCTCCACGACATTTGCTATGTTTCCTATTGTTTTGTCTTCACCACGTTTCTTCTTGACTAGTCAAACTAATCATCATGATCATCGTCTTCATTTTTATTCTCCATTCGCCAATCCGATTTATTGAATTTGTAAGCCAAACTGCAAACATACAAAAAAAGAAAGAAATATCCACTTTCATTTATTACTCAAGATAAATGTACAAGTAAAATGTACATTTTTCTTCAGTACTTCAAAAAACGAGTGAAATTTTCAATTTGAATGCACTTATTACACAGTAATTTTGAGGCAAGCTACATAGTATGAGGATGAAATTGATGATGATCATGATATGTAATGTGAGCTTGTATACTACTCTCCTTTTCCTCCTGCAATTTTCTGTAAAAAGTTAATCTATGGGTAGGTTTATAGGTATTTATTTATATGTTTCCTTGTGTGTGAATGTCTCTAAGTTTTTTCATTCTCCTTGGCCCCGTCCCTCTCTCTCAATCCTTATGTATTTCATTTTTCTTCGCTTTGTAAACTACAAATGCTTTCGTTTCTACCCCATTCTCAATTTCTTCTCTGAATGTGTATACAATTCGCTCTCGTTTGCCATTGAATGTACGCTATTTTCTCTTTTTTTTAAGCCTTTCTGTCTCTCCAGCACACACAACAGCTTTGCTTTTTTTACCCGTCTCTTTTTGCTAGCTTGCTTGTGCAAAAAAACAGTATTTTTTAGCTAAATGGATCAAACAATAAATCCTTCGAGACTTGGAAGAAGAGAGAGAGGGGGGGGGACGTAAGTTTCTACTCCAACAAGGAGACGAGTAGTATTAATATGTATGTATGTATGTCTGTCATACCACGACCATCATACCATCACACACACCATTCTTTGTACATTCCTTTCTCTCTGCTGCTGCTGCTGCTGCTGTGCAACACACACACACATACACAAGGCTGTTATGTAAGATACAATTACACAAGATGATGAACATGAACATAATATCATGTTGACGACGACAAGGATGTTGATGATGATGCTGATGATGGAGAAAGTACTAGAAAATAGGATAGCCCCATTGCACGTTTCCTCCATGTTTCCTCCCTTTTCTCACATACATGCTATAACCCATATATTTATCTCACTGTATCCATAGCAAAAAAAAGTATACTTATTTCAAAGGAAGTCTATTTTTTCTCCTTTCTTCTTTTCTAAGTATGGCTATATAGGAAACACATTACTATTACTGTGCATTCCCCACTATATTTGCAAAAAAAAATGTTTTAAATAAAAGTAGAAATAAATCTCTAAAGATATACAAATGTAAACGGCTTACATACATACATACATTCATAATAGTCGCCAGTCATAGAAGAAACAGTCTAGAAATAAGAATTAGGATGTTACAAGTCGGAACATCAAAAAAATATATATATATATCGCTTCAAGTCTAGCAAAGTGAAACCATGATCTTTTCCTACCATAAAAAGTAACCCGTTCATTGTGTGTTTTTGAACAACCAGACCATTCTTTTGCCGCGAATTTGTTGAATGAAATGATGAAAATGAAACGAATATGGCAGACTCTACTAGTCCAATGAAATATCATCGCATATTATATTATATTTGGTCACAACAATAGAAGTGAATCTATGCATATATTTATATATGTACATACACACACACTCATCGTCCTCGTCGTCATTGTAATCATCCAGTAGTAGTCTCTCTTTTCTCTTTCTTAGCCTTTCACTCACATCAGACTACTGTGTAGTGCGGTGTGGTTATGGTGGTTGTACTGCTGCTGCTGTTACTGGTTTTTCTTTCTTTTATTTTGGTGACTGTGTGGAGGCAGAGTAACCAGAACAGCAAGCTTTTGTGTTTTTGCTTCTTCTTCTTCTTCTTCTTCCAAGCAACTATGCCTTCTCAGTGGGCTTTTGTGTTTGTGTGCAGAAAAAAATGAGTATATTATATAAGTAGTTGTAGTAGTAATATGGAATTATGTGATGATATCATTATCCTTGGCTTTTCTCCAGAAGTAGTAGCAGCACCACCAGCAGCACTGCTACATATACCAAGAAACCAAACCCAAGTCATATCATCATACCATACCAAATCACCACACACACACACAACACCAGAAAAAACGAAAAAAAAGTGTTGTCGGCGCGGCGGCAGCAGCGGTGGTGGTGGCACTAGTAAAAGTTGTGTATGTGGCGATATGACTACACAGATATAGATGACTTCTTCTTCTTCGGAGTAAAAGTAATAGTGTTTCAACACGATCTAGAAGAAGAGAGAAAAAACTGTAAAAAAGCCAAGTTCAACGATACTTGTATTACTACATACATACGACATTACGTCTACAGAAAGTCAGTTCACAAAAGTCGTTTTTTTCCATTTTCTGCGACGTTGTCGTCTTTGTCTTGTTCTTCTTCTCCTTTGTCGTCTGGGTAGTAGTAGTAGTGGTAGTTGTTGTAATAGAGGCAAGGAGAATTGAAATGGCCTTCCTTAAAAAGATGCATTAAAATCGGGAATGTGTATGTATGTATGTATATATAATATGTGTCTATTGCAAGAACAAGTGAGTGTAGTCGAAATTGTTGTACAAACGAAAATTGAGTACATGGATATATTACTAGTTGACTACCACTTGTGAGGATCACACACACACACTGCAGTTGTACATTGCTTGGTGAGAATGAAAATGGTGTGGGGTATGGAGTATGGAGCTAAAATACAAAAAAATATATACTCTGACTGCTGCTGTCAGTGGAGAAAACAACTGGGATGTTTCAAGAAGAAAAGAAAGAGGAGAAAAACAAAGAAAACGGAGAATAGAAATAAGAGTAGGGTGGTATATTTTGGCTGGAGTTGTAACAACGACGTCATCATCATATCATCCAGTACCAACAACATATTGAGCTCCAGTAATAGTATATCTGTAGAAGCAGCAGCAGCAAAAGTAACATTAAAATGTTTACAAATGTTTCAAGCGAAAAAAAGGCAGTTTCCTTTCAATAGGTTTTAGCAATAAATCCATCTCAAATTTTGCATTTGACTCAATTTGAGTTAGTCTTTCAGTCAAATTCATGCAATAATTTACAAAGTCATTAGCTGAAAAATCTGAGAGTAATGCGGAGAATTTATGTGATAGACTCTTTCTCTCAAAATCTAACAATTCTTAAAGGGAATCGTAAGAAACTATGTAATCATTTTTTTTCTCTCTTTCTCTCTCCATTTCCAAAAGATTTGTACACCGTCCTTGATGATCATCATATCATGATGGTGATGGAAACAGAGTGAAAATTTATTCAGTGACTTTACTTGGTTGGTTTAGTATAGTATTATGGCTCGGGGCAATATAATCATGTGTACATTGCAGTCTACGTGTCTACTGACACACACACTACGGACCAATAAGCGGGTAAAAAAGGGTGGAAACATTTCCAAATTTTTCACCGCCAACTTGAAAGAAAACAAAATAGTTTCCATAGCGGCGGAACATTTCACATGAGGCTACCAATATTTTTTTTGGGCGTAGAGAAAAAGAAAAGTGCACAGGCAGAGAACAAAAGCACTAAAGTATAATAATAGCAATGATGACGATATGATGTGATGTACACGCGTTTGGAAGAGAAAAAGAGCGACTACAAGCATGCAAAATGTAGTATTCATGTAGGAAATTGGAAGTCGACGGTAGACTGACGATCACCACCATCATCATCATCATCATCATCACCCTTCTCATGACGACGATAATACCGTAATAATGGAGGTTTTCAACAAAAAAAAAGATGCTATAATGTGGGATAGAGAGAGAGAGAATTCGACTACTCCTCCATTTATTCGACTTGCGTTGCTTGTTACGCTGCTTCTGCTGCTCCCTTGCAGTTTTTTTTCTTCTGCAAACACATGTCTTTTTGATTATCTACTTTACTCTTCTCCCATTCTACCCTTGTCTTTCCATACCAGGCCTACATGCTTGTCTGCCTGTCGAACACTAGAAAAACCAAAAACTCTACTTATTCCTGCTACATCCACGAACCACACCAGTTTAGGATCACTTTGGTAAAAGAAATGTGGTGATGGCTGGGCTGACTATGATGATGATGATGGTAATACTTGTCTTATGTACATAGTTCATTGACAATCAGTGAACTCCTCAAGCATCATCTTCCTCCCACTATGTCTATTTCTCTTCAACCATAATATTTAATACCTTCAGCTTCATTGCATCGCAGTTTTTCTCAGTCTTTGCATCAAAATCTCCTTTCGAGAAAGTTGAGAAGGGATAACTAGAAATAGGTATGGTGCTTTATTTCGTAACAGTGCAAAATGCAATGAAAAAAATACTATGATATGATGCGACTACTACGGCAATCGTAAAAGCTGGAAAGATATCTGAATCTAAAAAGGAATAATATTAAAATGGTGATCAGTTTTTTTAGTTGAAAGCAGAAAAATGGCCTTCCTTTTATGATCAGGACAAAAAGCTCAAAAAAATTTCCCTCTAGATTCCGCTGACAAAAAACTAAATTAATGTATGTACACTATATATGGAGTAAAAGTGAACTTTTCCATCTCGTGTTTTTTTTGTTGGAGTAGTGAGCTGATCTGTACATGTATGTACATTGGGTAGATTCGCTTGATTCCCGAACCACTTTCCCATTTCACTCGACTAAACTTTTACTAGTGACTGGCAGAAAAAAAGTAGAAATACTCTCTCTCTCTCTCTCTGTCTTGTCTTCGTGAAGGAATTTATCTTCTGTGATCTGACTTCCATATTGTGTTGCTGCTCATCACGATCACGATGATGATGTTCATGATGATGATGACGATGAGTATGAATGATGTGTATCATGTAGGAAGATCAAAGGGAAAAAGCAAAAATATACACACTCTTCTCATTTCATTCAGTTATACCTTCTCTTCTCAGAAGGTTATTTATTTACTTTTTTCCTCCTTCGTCTCTTATTTTTTTCCTCCATGATAGTTAAAAAGCTATTAAAGAAGAGGAAGAGAGGTGCGTGTGCACGTGTGTTTTTTTCATGCATAGCTACATACAGGTACGTGGCTTCTTTCTTATATATTATGTTGAATGTAAAAGGAATGAAAGCCAATGATCATCTCATCATCCTCATCATAAATTTCCTATGTGAGGGCACGTGAGCTTGACGCAATAATATTATAAATTAAGAAGCTACTTTGACGGTAAGATAAATAATAATGGAGTGAAAATCCAGTCCGGCAACTTCTCTCTCTCTCTCTCTCCTTGTCAAAATCCTCAAAAGAAAAAAAAATCATCCATTGGATTTCCGTTTTCTTACACAATGCCAAGAGCATTTAGCTGTGAATATATTGTATTATATAACAACACACAAAAGGCTACATTTATACGCAACGTTGTATAGTTCCTTTTTCCTTTCAACAAAGCAAGCAAAATGGGATTTACATACCTCTTTTTCTTTCGTCGCACACTGCCGCATGCATGCATGCAAACATTAAAGTTAATAACTGTAATGCAAAAAAAAACTAATACGGAATATTAAATGGAAAGAGCTGGTGGTGTGCTGCTGCATGTCCAACTGGTAGGTGTTGTACGGGGAATCATAATATCATAGTCATAACAGTAAGCTGCGCAATATAGGAGCAATAATAATAATAATAATAATAATAAGAGGCAAGTTCTCGTTCTGTTGAAGCAATGCACACAGATGACGATGAGGAAAATAAACCACTACTATACAAATAATATTACCTATGTATAGTAATACGGTAGACGGAAGCTTCTTCCTTCTCCAGGAAAACGAGCGATGACCCAACTCACCACGACGGGTGTGCTGTGATGCCATGTCATGTCATGGCATCTATATAATAGCAAAACCAAGTGTCGTGTGTGTGTGTACTGAACACTGAATAGCTCTGTTATGAAATTTTTTTTGCCTTCCTTTTGGCCTCTTCCCCTATTAAACGAAACTGTATGTACAATACGCAGCATTTCACTAAAAGCGACAAAAAGTAATACCGGAAAATACAGTGTGCATACAAACATATAGGTATAAATTGTATATATATATATATATATATATAGGTACTATATCATCAAGTGTTGTGAAAAAAAAGTATTAATATTTTGCTTGCTCTTGCTACTTTCCAGCAGAGTATTGCTTCTTTTGAGCACGTTATTGATTTCAGATGTGCATTCTCCTCCTCATCATCGTCGTGTGATCATGATTGTCGCCGTAGTCATGATTTCCTCATATTTGGAATCTATCCTAAATGAAAATCTGCTGTCCCTATGGTGTATTATAATAAAAAGTGGAAGTAGAGTAGAGATTTCTCCTTGGAGTATGTGTATTTATCTGTGTAATTCTTGGAAAGAATCAAGAAGTATTTTTAGCCGTCTTCTATTTTCTTTTTGGTAGAATGAAAGACTATGAGTCGGTAGAGTGCCTTGCTTCAAGATAGTGTATATTTTTGTACGCAGAGATATTAGGTATAGTATACACACATACCTTATTCATAATATCCACCTACATAATACTATAGTTTGCTATATAACTTGAATGAGAAAGACACAGGGCTAGGATGATAATCCACATGCAATGCGATACACAAATTGCGGCTCTGGGTGACGTTTTTCTTCCTTTCTTATTTTCTTCTTCGTAACTTTCACTTTAGTGTAGGGAAAGCATAAACCAAATCAAGTCAAGTGACTTGACTTTGCTATGCTCTGCTTATTTTTCCTTCCTAGAGAAATGCAGAGAGAGAGAGGGAGAGAGAGAGCATACGACAAAAGTCAGTGGAGAATCATCCCAGCATGATGTGTGTTATATGTATGTATATTATACAGTCATAGTAGTCAAGTCTCCAGGTTCTCTGGAGCAGAGCACCATTTCACCATTAGAAATACATTGCGTGGAAAAATAGGGTAGTGAAAACCAAACCAGTTTTTATACCATTCTCTATTACGCTCTCATTCTCAGTCTGCCACACTGCCGGAGTTCTGCCATCATGGCAGAGGGAGCACGGAACATGAAGACGACCAAGGAGAAGGAAGGAGACGAAGAAGTAGTGAAAAAATTGGTTGAACATGTGATGTGGCAACCAAGTTGTGTTGTGTGAGCTGAGTCCTCCTTCTGCTTCTCATTCATTCTTCCTATCTTTCCAAAGAATCTCACTTTCTCTTGAGAGAGTAAAGTGGTCTTGTCTATTTTTTTCTTCTTTTCTCTCCCTCTCTCTCCTCGTGTCTCTCCTTCCTGCTCTCTGTAAACACATACATATATATATTCCTCCACTACATACAAAGTAGGAATAAAACGGAAGACATGAAACTTCCTTCTTTTTATTTTTCTAAGGCAGAAGAAACTTGAGCAAGCATAAGCAAAGCAACCATATATTCTGCTCTCTTCTCTATACTCATATATTCTTATTTTTCCATTCCATTCATTCGTGCATTCTTTCACACAACACAGCACCAGCTTCTTATTGGTGGAGTGGTAATCGCTAAATAAAAATATATTTCTATTTTGTTTTTAAAGAAATCTTTAAACTCTCCCACATCTCTCTCTCTCTCTGCCTGTTTTGCTTTATTGTTCATTTTTGTCCTGTTGTGCAATTTTTTTATATAAATAATCTCTTTTCTTTTCCTTTTATGCACATTTTACTTTGTCAGGCTCTCAACTTTTTACGTTAATGTGTTTGCTTCGTCCTTGCCAAAAATAAATCTTTCTGTCTCTCTCTTTTTCCCTATATATTTCATTCCATGTCGTTTCTCTCTCTCTCTCTCTGCTTTTGCAAATAATTAGTAAATTAGTGCCGACAACACCACCAACATCACCATCCCGGTCTTTTCAGGCTATCTTTTTGTTTCTTTTACTGAAAACACGTATATACATGTTTGTTTCCCCATCTTAATTTCTTTTTCATCCTTCTTTGCATCTCATCTCTAGAGACTGCACACACACACTAACATGCAGATTGTAGTACTGCCGATTTTTATTCACCATCTTATCAGCTCGTCACTCAATTCCCACAAAAGGGAATACAAATATAAAATTCTAATGTAAGTATTTAACCAAATGGTATAGAATCCCTGTGAATGGACAAGCAAAAAAAAACTAGAAAAAAAGTAATTACAGGGGACAAGCAGAGCTTAGAGAATCCTATATCCTCGTCGTCAACAAGGCAACATGACAACACATGAACCATACAAGCATTTATTAAATACATTCACTCTCAGACAACGTAACGGATCTCAGATATATATATATGCGTGTCAGCATGCGAGCATTTCCTCGTACGCTTTTCCGGCTTCTGCTTTTAATTAAAACTCATCCAATTGAAACTTTTTTTTCTCTCTGCTGCCTTTTGTTTCCCCATCTCTTGTTCCACTTCTTACTAATAATGTCAAATCAAGTTTGTATTAATATATGCCTATACATATACATATAAGTATATGTGTAGGTATATATATTACGCCTTCAATCCGATTGATTGTTTCTTCCTAGTCTATTAAATATACATAAAAAACTAAACGAACAATGGAGGGAGGAAGACGACTAAGATGAAAAGAATAGGAATCAGATTCCTGGAATCTAGAATACTTATGTCTGCTTCTCGCTTTCCCTCTCTGTTCTTCCGCTCACTTGCTTTATTTTACGCCAACAAAAATTTTTTTTGTTACTTTTTGTTTTAAAAGAAGACGAAGCAATGAGGAAGAAATAAAGTAGGAAGGAACCTCTTTCCTACTTTAGGATCAGATGGAGCATAACAAAGTTTTATTTTCCTCTGGTCTGAAGCCGCCAATGCTGCCGCCAACATCCTCCCCCACTACCACTCTGCTGCTACAATGTAGTAGTACACTTGTGTCATTTTTCAGCAGAACAAAAAAACATCTAGAATCAACACTTGTCAAATTTTCTTTTTAGAGAACTTTAAATCAAATATTCAATATTGTGCTTTTTACGCTCTGCTTTACCCATATCATAACATTGATAATGTGTACTCCACTCCCACTCAGTGGAGTCCACTGGCAGCTGTAGAACATCTCCATTTAAATAAGCTGCTGTAACGTATTTTTTTAAAGCAAAATTAAAATAAATATTTATATTGACTAATTCACATTATGTTAAAAAAATTGTAATGAGCTAAAGCTATCGTATTTTTCTTCTTCAAATTCTGCAATGCTAAAACTACCAATATAGAGGGGTTTAGTGTGAAAAACTCATCTTACAAAAAGTAGAAATACTAGTAGGATACCAGCAGTGTAATTAATTCGCTGTTATTTCCCATTATCAGCCCTTTTTAAACGTAATTATTAAAAGGATATTAATTTTTAATGGAGTCGCTCAAAGACGACCTTATATATACAGTGTTGCAAAGCACAGCAAACGACATTAGATTTTCTCGCGACAAAATCTAGTTTGCTTGAGAGAGGGTAAGAGAGTGAGAATATTATTATTACAACTTTAACTCCTACTCACTCATTCACCCACACAGAGCCAGCTAGTTGGGCGGCGTCACAAATGCCAAACAAAAGGAAGTCAAACACTCTCCATGTCTCTGTAGTACAATCTGGAGGGTAAAGATCCACCAGAAACTTTCCTTCCATTCTCTCCATTTTTTCATTTTTAAAGCTGGAGTTAGTATAAGCAAGGCTTTGCATTGCATTCATTTACACACAGAGACATGAACACGCTATCGAAATCTCAAATAAAGAAAAATCGCAAAATCAAGTAAATTCTGAATCAGAGAAAGAGAAGAGTGCTCAACACTACGCCAACAACGCCACTCACACATATGCTCATGTTTTGGTGGTTGGTTGGATTAAAGAACATGGCTCTATAGCCTGCTTGCTCTCTCTCTCTCTCAATGGCTTCAGTGTGGTCACACATTTTCAACATATGACCATTGACAATGGTCCATTGTTATCATCCTACGACCTATGTATAACCTCAATTTTATATTACAAATCCGTTCCAAAATATGCACAGATACATACATACCTACATATTTAGAAAATCTGATTATTTTGTAAAGATAATACAACACGAAAACTCGCGTTTGCTGCATTCCTTTTTAAAGAGTAGACGAGCCTAACAGAAAAGTGAAAGGGTGAGCGCATGATATACTTTTATTGATGTGATTTTTCAGTTATTTTGGATAATCTATAAACATCTTCTTGTTCTGCTTTGTAGCCAAATAGCTGGTTAGCGCTCCTAGCCTTTCACGATGATAATAATATAGTGTACACTATTACAAACATCTACATAGATCCTCATGCTAACATACCATTACATATATATTTACCATAATATTCTTCTAAAGTTGAGTGATAAATTCAATGAAAAACCGCGGGTATGCATGCAAATCACTCCATTTCTGCATGATCATCATGATCATCGTCATCATCATCATCACCAACCATTGTCCTCGCTTCTGTCCTTTTATTACAGAAAAGCCAGACGGTCTATTGCAGGCACTTCGTGACTCTGACTCTGCTCGTTGTCAATATAGTTGTGTGAGTGCCGCCATTATTGCAGTGATAAGTGCCGCCATAACTTGTCCTGCTTGTTGATTATGTGATGATGATACGTATTCGACCTAGCATGCACCACCATTTTCATTACACTCTACTTTCTAATATAATATTATTATCATCATGTGATGATGATGATGATGATGGTAGTGAGCGCAACCACGATGACGATGATCCATGCATATACATATCATTATGATTGTGAAGCTACTTAGACGCACACACATGCTTGATATTATTTTACCGTCATCCTGTTTTTGCCAATGTTATCCGTCATCCATGTTATTACATTTGAGACTTCAGAGAGAAAGCGATACTTGTAATATTACATCATTAGGATCACGTAATCTACAAATATGAACCTGTTTATTAAGGCATATTTTCCTTACCATCCATCTTGCTTTCATCATATCATCCTAAAAAACATAAGTTATTGTGCAATATATTCGTGTCTAGTCTTACAACTACGCAAATTTCTTTATTGTGCGCGTGTTATTTTTTACGCAAGTTCACATGTTATATACATTTGCATATTGCATAATTTTATAATATATACAGTATTTTAATAATGTACGTCAACGGGGCAACTAAAAAACTAAATAGGTAATACAAAAACTACTTGCTGATTGCTTATTGCTGACTGTAAAAAATATATTAATAAAAGTCGAATCTTTCTGTTTTTTTAAATCGTGAAATTGTCAACATCAACAACATCACCTTTGACGTTCATTTTTAAATTTGTGCATCCGTGTAAACAGGAAAAGCAGGGAAATAAATAACGTGGCCTATTTTTCCACTTCCAAACACACATCAAATATTGTAATGCAATTTTCTTTTTTGTCGCTTTCCTGCAAATAGTATGCATCCTATTTATCCCTGAGGAGGAACATAGGACTCTCCTTCTTTTGCTTACTTTTATAAATACTAGTAACATCCCTGCACAGTAGACTATTACTTCTATCCTTTTTCTCTTTCTACTATTTTTTTTTGTCAAAAGAGACATGGTGAGCAAGCGTCCTTGGGGGCAGCAAGTGTTAGTATTATGCACATATAAAATATATAAATATGTATATATGCATTGCAGCATAGACTGAATGAAAGCAGCAAGAAAAAAAGGAAACAGTGGGTCCGACTTCGACAACTAAATAAGCGCATTGGTGAAATTACTTGTGTACCGGTGCTGTACTCTTTCTGATTGTGAGTCCACACATCACAAACATACAAGCAGATTATGAAAAATAGGAAAAAAATTGCCATGTTTATTATGTATGTAAGAATATTACACAACGTGTATTTTATGCGGTATTATTGGTGAAACACTCTGTGGAAAATTGAAAGGAGACAAAAAAAATTGTCACGCCAGCAGCTTTACCCTTGATTCAGAGTAATAAGTGCAAACAAAGTATTATATACCTATAGACAATAGCAATATATTAATCATGCCTATTAATAATAACAACTGAATGAATGGAGCACGGATATATTACTCCTTACTATTGCAGCAAAGTGACTTAATATTTAAAGGGAAGAGATGATCAGCAAGCAAAAATATGACTTCTCTTTCTCTTCTTCACTTGCTCCACATACTTTTTTTCTCCCTTCTTGTTGGCCTCTTGAATTCACCTTTTAGCTGCGAGTCTCCACCACACCAGCTAAATGTCTGTGACTCCTCCTGACTCCTGGTGCGCTGTTGAGCAGTAGCGTGGATAAAATTTTTTGGAAGGGATTATCCAGCAAGAGTTTGATATTTATTTTGCGTCTAGTCTCTAGCACGGGTCACAAAATCTAGTCAAATTGGTAGAGTGTAATTGAGTGGAACTAAAGTAGGTATATATATCCACTTTTATTAATAAAGTATATCCCTCTGGTTGTCTCTAGTAATGATATTGCAGAGGAGCAGCATTTGCAGTGGTGCTAATAAACAAGTAGGCATGCATATTATACAATGGCTGAGAAACTTGAGCCATAGCGCAAAAGGTAGAGAGATGGAAGAGGAGGAGGGGTGTCTGGAAAGGAGTGAGGGATAAATGAAAATTGAGATAAGAAAATAATAAGCTCAAGCTATGTAGAGGAAGTTAAAGGAAAAGTTTTAGTCTGTTTCTTTAGTATGTATGTATTATGCATAATTTGTTAAGGTATATTAGGTATATACCTACATACTTTACATACCTATGTAAGTATATATTATATTCTGAAAGAAAAATGGGAATGTATGGAACTCCAAGTCTATTTAGAGTCTAAATTTTAGACCGTCCGTGTGCCTGATATTTTAATTTGGTTGGTTGTTTGTCGTATTTGTCAATAATCTAGATTTGCCTTCGCTATCTCAACACTCCGTTTTTTACTGTTTTTTTTTGTTTGTTTCTGCTTCCTTTTTTTATTGCCACTATATTGGCAAATAATAAGTGCAATTCTTATATAAGAACTTTTAGTGAGCTCACAAGGGAATCTATATATAGTGCAGCGTCATTAAATAGGAATACATGTATATTCTCTGTTTGCTTCATGTTCCCTTTTATTGCAACAAGAGTATGTTATATTATTATTGTTGTTGCATATTGAAAATAGGAAAAAGTGATGAGCAAGAAGAGGGAAATAATAAAAATCAGAGTCTATATAGTGGCAGTGTATAATATACACTGTATATAAGGATTATGGTGATCCCGTGGTGGTAATAGTAGTGGCACAGTTATCATTTTTCCTGCTAACTTTCCCTTTTCCATCCTTTTGTGTTGTCATCCCCATCATTACGTTTGCACACAGATGAGCCAGCAAAAATAGGGAAACAAAACCTTTTTGTGTTGTTGAGCTTGCGCTTATAAAAAACTGATGAGTATATTGTTAACGAAAAAGAAGTTGTAAAAGAGCTACAGAATTCCTAAAATCCACCATTGAGGCTTTGCAGACGACAAATGAGGAAAAAGTGCACAATAAATACTAATATGTGAAAATTGATCTCAAATCCCAATTCGAGTATATATATAATTTAATGAGTAAAATTACTTGCCACGGTATTAGTCACTAGTTAAGGCGTACATATGTATATCCTTTTGACTATTTACATAAAACATGCATAATATCCTGGTTGTTGTCTGGTGCATGATTATCCTTTAATTCACTGTGGTTTTAAATAAGCTATATATACTATACATGAGTATACATACATAGTCCATGCCATGCCTTCTTTCCGCATATATAAATGTACAAATGAAAAACAATTTTGTGTAGTTGCTTAAAATTATACATCCCAAGGATATCTCTAAACATAGCATTCTCACAAGATCAGATAAATAGATGAGAAGACTGGGTTTTTAAAGTAAAGACATGGTGGAGGGCAATGAGGAAGAGACATAATAAATAACCAGCACTATGTATACTTGAAACAATGTGCTTCTTAAAAACATACTACTAGAAAAACACACACAACAACGTTGGCCCTATATTTCATTCATTTCCTTGCATAAAAAAATAAACCACTAGAGCAGCAACGGCGGTGGCAGCAGAGGAGCCAGATAGATGAGATAGGAAGAAAGACACGAAGGAAAACCTCAGCAGTGGTGGCGGCACCATTTCGACGAGAATAAAATGGCTAAATATTTTGTATTAATGCACCGCATGTGTTTTTGTCTCTCTGTCTTGTAATCTAATCCTTGCCCCTCTTCTCATCTCTCTCTCTCTCTCAAGCCAACAAACAAAACACGCTAGTTTTCTCTTATTTCTCAACCAAAAACAATCACAGAACAGAAGAGAGAGAGAGAGAGCAGCTTTCTCTATCTCTCTGTGAGCTGGAAAAAACGTTTCGCTTTGTTTTAAATTATTATGACACGTTTTATGCGTGTGTGTGGTATATATATGTGTATATGTGTTTTGTATATACGTGGAGTGCTGCTGCTACTGCTGGCACTGTCTATCTACATCTCTTTTCCACCAGAAAACATTCTTTGTAATATTTCACGGAAAATTAAATGGCTCCTTGTGTTGTGTGTGCAAGTGTGTGTTCCGTGGTGCCTTTCAATTCTAAGCATATATTTGCTGTTGTGTTGCTACTCATTCCCTTTACTGTATGCATAAATAGAAAACAACGAGTTTGCTTGAGAGCTGTAATATTCATAAAAAGAGTGGAAATGCAAGTAAGGATGATGATGACTATGATGATGTTGAAACTTTTGTAGAATATTATGTATGCTTAAAAGGATGAGGCAAGTAATAAGAGTTCCACTACTACTGCTACTTTCGCTTTAAAAGTTGTCGGTTGAGTAAGATGATGACGATGAGGAGAAGGAGGAGGAGTAGAAGGAATACCATGGTGACGACGGTGGTAGTAGGAGTGATGATGAGAAAGTTTAATAAATCGGTCGTACGTGGGATTTGTAAGAGTTACAGCAATAACAGAAGGAATATATATGAATATTATACGCTTCTTACATAATACCTTGTTCGCTTTCACAAAAAAAAATGATAAAAACATGTCTCCATGTGCATAGGTAATATACTTTTTATATGCGCTTGAAAGCGCACTCTCGTATTCAAGCAGTGTTTTGCTGGGTCTCAAATAATATGCCATCATCATGTCCACTGCGTGTGGCAGGTGCAACATTGTTTTAATGGGGAAGCCCGTGGCTACTCTTCACATGTCTAATATTATGTGATATTATGTTTGTTTTGGGGGAAAGATTTTTTTAATTTAAAATAATATTTATGTGCGTACAACAGCATTGTTGCGCATCAAAATGAAAATGTCACATGTCAGCCAAGTTTTTACTACATGATGACATGATGAAGGTTTCGTAATAATATTAATATACTTTATGGAATGTTTCGGAATGATTCATATGTGGATGATATGATGACATACATGACATTATCTAAATTTCAAAATCGACGTTGTGTAAAGAATGAGCCCCGTTGAATCAGGGAATGATTATTATCTGTACATACACGTTACCTTGTACTTTAGAGCTTTGCCATGGGCATGCTTTATAATATACAGTATTTTATCCTTGTACGCGGCTATATGGGATTATGACAGGATGTAATGGAGGGTGTCATGTACCTACATATCTTTGACTGTAGTATTATTATTATTACTATCATTATTTTTCATGGAGGATGGGCGATGGGCATCAAACAAAACGCCAGCAAAAAAATCCGTCCGTTCTCCCAGTGTCCCTCTGCTGATCCCTTCGTTACTGTAGAGAGAACAAACTGATGTGCAAGTCTCAAAGGTGATCATGGTTCTCTCATGATAACTCCTAGAGTTGTATTCGGTGACTTTGAAACAGTATTTCTCAGGCTGAGTTCATAAATAAAAATTCAACAGCGGGAGAAACAGATAGAGAGAAAGTGAGCAGTTGAGAGAGAGAGAGAGAGAGAAAGAGACCTTGTGTGTGTGTATGTTTTTTTATTGATTTATTACATTTTATGTAGTAAGCTGTAGCAAAAGGAGTAAGTACACAACTAGCCCAAAACTTGTATAATAATAACTATGCGCACTATTTCCCTCTTTTGAATGCATATCTTGATGTGGCTGTCGTGTGGTCGTACAAACTATTTTATTGTGTGATACTCAGTTAAAACCGAGTTGTATGATGCACAAAATATGTACAGAGTAGAAAGAGAGCAACAGTGCAGTGGCAATATTGGTGTGGGGTTGGAAGTAGTAGGAGTAATAAGTAGACTTTAGTTGTAAATAAATAGCGGCAACAGAGTAGTAGTAGCAGCAGCAGCAGCAATGCAATGGCAAGTCAGTTAACTTATATATTTTTTTATATTCCCATCTTTCTATCTGGTTTGTTCGGCTTGTTGGCGTTTTTCTCTCTTTTGCTTCTGCTGCTCTGGCTCTAACTCTCTGACGGGTTTGGTTGGTTGGTGTGCTCTGAATTCCAAATCCCATTAGCCCTCAAGGATTAATTTACTCTGGTTTTCTTTGAATGTTACATTTTATTATGTAAAAGCTGCTCTCACTCTGGCGTTTTCCTCTTTAGTGGCTATACCCCATGATGTATGTAGGTACGCTTATGTGTATATGTCTACTGCCTCTACAACTACACGCATTGCTTATTTTCCACGTATTTTGTTTGTTTGTGCATTTTACAACAGCCTTCTATTGAAATAGTTACAACTACGTACAGTTATTCCACTTCTTCAACTCCGTCCTCCACCACATCACCATTCATTCAGCTCATGGCCTGCCATCAGTTATAGTCTTTTCCTCATCCTGTATATATAAGATGGAGATGGAGAAGGTGAATAGAGGAGGAAGAGGGAAATATTTTTTTAAAGAGAAGTAGTAGTAGTCATGGTGGTAGTACTTATGTAGTAGTTTCCCTGCTGTTTCTCGTATTTCGTTCACCTTTTCTCTCTCTCTCTCTCTCTCTCTCTCTCTCTCTCTCTCTCTCTCTCTTCCTACTCCTCCTCACCACTCTTTGCCTGTGTGTAGCAATCCCCAGCTGAAGTTACAATAAACAAGTTTAACCACCAACTCTACTTAATGTAGTAAACCCAAAGTAACCCTTCCGCTGGGCTGTGTATCAATTTATTTATTTATTTTTTCGCTTTCTTCCCATATCACCAGGAGCAACAAAAACCAAAGTCAAAATGGACGGCATGTGCCAGTCAGACCATATGAATAAGAGAGCACGAACAAGAGTGAGAGAGGCAAAGAGAAATGTAAGCTGGTTTTTCTTTGCTAAAGTCTTATATAACATGGTCGTCAGCTCTCATTGCTGTTGTTATGTAAAACTTGAAGGAAAATTCGAGATTCAATTCATGCAATTACCTTCATTCAATTCTATGTAGCTCTACATTTGAATTGCATAATCACAAGAGTTATCGCCCAATATATTTTTTCTTCAAAACTATGTAGTTTCGAAATTGAAAATACATTCTGCCGCAGTTTATCACTCACACCGTAAAGCTAACAATTACCTTGTTGCCTGCGTTTGTTTGCAAGAACCTTGCTGTAGCATTTGTAGATTCACAAGTCAATAAAATGATTTAGGCTACTTTCGTAGTAAATATTATTGGTCATATTAATGTGCAACTTTAAAGCGGTACAATAGTAAGATACACAACTTTTATTACAAACTTTAGCTTATAAACTTGTTGTAAGCGTTGTTTGGTTGAAAGTCTGCAAGGAAAAAGTTTACATATAAACTCCGTTCATCTACTTATTCCTAATCTGGATACATCGACAATAATGCTGACGATAATAACTGTGAGAAGTTGGTTCAAGTCGGAATGCATACCTACCTGCACGTAAATTGCTTGACACGGAATACAATTGGAACGAAGTATGGATGAATGAATGTATGTTATTTCTCTTTCCCGTCAAAAGCATCATCATATGTGATGGTAGTAAAGGGAAAATTCGGTTCCTCAAGGGACATGTTGTTTTGCTTGAATAGGATCTTGTACTACTTTCATTCATTTTGATGTAAGTAAACAAACAAATACAAAGAAAGAGAAAAAAAAGAGAGAAAATGTAAGGATAAAAGGGATAGGGCAAACGACAACAACAACATCAGCGTAATCATCAACATGAACAACAAGAGAAAAGCATGGAGAAAACATACACTTTTATTTGGATGTCTATTCCATTTGAGCATTATCCTTTTCTCTTTACTCCTCAACAAGTTTACTCTCTCATTCACTTTCTCTCTGCTCTCCTCTCTCTCTCTGTCCATGTATCTCTGGATTTACAAAAAAGTGAAAGAGTAGAAAATAAGTAAATATTGACACGGGAGCCTCTACTCCCTTTTACAGTGGTACTCGCACAGCAGACTCAAACGAGAAGAGTAAGAAATAGCAAACAGAACAAAGTGAGCATGCCTTTTTATTCCTTTCCAAGGAAAAAGTATAAAATGTGAGCTTTTCAGAAGAGAAGGAATTTATGTGTAATACGCCATACAAAAGTAAAAGAAGAAAGATGAGGAGTATAATATATATGTATGCAAACACAAAGATATTATTATTAGCAATTTAATCTTATTTATAATAATAAGGTGTAGAAAAAGTAGTATACAGTTTGCAAAATGTTCCGTTATCTCATCTGCTATATACCACCAACACCACAGCAGCAGCAGCAGTTGATAGAATTGTAGGATGTAAGAAAATGCCAACTTGACTCGATTTTATATTTTTCTTTTAAAGGAAAGTCTTTTTTCCAAGAGTTGATAGATGATAGCTCGTTATGTCTCTTTATGGTATATTATGTACATAGGGCTCTTTTGCTGCTGCTGCTGCTGGAGAGGAAAAAAATACAGGAGGAGGAGAAAGAGGCGAAGAACAAAAATATAATAAATGGTGGAACAAGAGAACAAGGCTGTAGGTGTCTGATCTTCTTAGCCTACTTTTCTTGCTCAAATAGTTGACATGATAAAAAAAGCCTAGGCAAAGGAGAACATCAAAGGGGGAAATAGGAATTACCTTGAGTTAAGGAGGCAGATGAGTAGTAGTATATATGATGGAGCGAGCTTTAAGCAGCTTTCTCTGAAGAATATGCTATGATGTGGGTCTGTATGTATATATGTCTCCTGTTACAAACTTCACTTTCGATGGAGAGTTGAGTTAGTTATTACGATAATATATATTCTAGGTAGATAAGTTGAAGGAGTTATATTGTGTACCGAGAAAATAGAGTCCCATATGGCGTAAGGTGTTTTTTTTCCTAAAAAGAAAAAAAGATGATAATAATAATGATGATGATGATAGTAATGAGCATCATCATGGGCACTTATCTCTTATGTTTTTGTGTAGTACTTGAATTTTTTTGATAATTACACTTGATTGAATTTGATGTTTTTTTCTCATATTTTTTTATTTTTCAGTCACAACACTGAGAAAGTCATTTATTTCCTGTTGCTGGACCGTAAACGGAGAAAACCGTCTAGGGAGGATGAGACAGAGCTAATCGCACGCTGGGACTCGAGCACTTCGTCTTCTCCAAACAACTGTCTGGATCCACCGAGAAAACGAATTGACAAGCTGAATGGGAACCCGACTGCATATCAGTTTGACAGGATTAGCGAAGGTTCTCCTATCACTCCCAGACGACACTTGTACAAGTAAGCAACTACATCATCAACTACTAATAAATATAATGAATGAAACAATTATTTCGTCAAACTACATTAAGCATTCGTTATTAAAAACTTTCCACATCACTTGACTAGCTCCGCATATATGATTAGGTATTATTAATTTGTTTTACTAGTAATAATACATGCTATACTCACTTTAATTTAATTATTTAGTCTTTTGCTGAAAAACAAATATATTTTATTATGAACATATTTTCTCTCTTTTATGTTTACGCACATTCTAACCGTTTTTTATTATGAAATGGTGATGTTATTGACATTTTGGTTAAGGTTGACGTCAGACACGTGCACACTATATAAGCTCAACAGGAAACAATATAATTATTATTATTGCCAAACTGAAAGGATATAGCGAGAGCATCATCCACACAGCAAGAAGTCTGTCTCTTCTTCCCGTATGTTATGAAAACCGGATATCCACACACCAAGCCATTATAAACAAAATATACCTATAAGTATTGTTACGTACTACGTTTCTGCGCAAATAATTTAGATTTACTAGGATCCAATAACTTTTAGACTTCTTTTTTTTATAACATGCCCTTTTTTCCACTTTTGATGGCAATTAAGTGACATGCAGTTAATGATTGTTGCCATTAAATATATCCAATAAAAAAAAGAAAGGACGAGGAACTTTTATTTTAATAACCTTGCTCACAAACTGTACACTGACACAGCGACAACAACAACAAGAAAATTTATGGCTGTTTTTAGTTCCTTAATCATAGTCAAAAGGCAGTTGACTTTGCGGGACATCACATACCTACATACTAGACATATACTAACACCGATAATAGAAAAGGGCATATACTTACAAGTATTATTATTATTATTATTATTATTACAACCGCCAATGCAGCTGTGTGTGCATAGTGCATAGTACGATTTATTTTTTGTACCAGTAAAATAGCGATAATAATTATTATTATCATTTGTAGAAAAAAGGGATGTTTTTGTAGATATAAACATGTTTTTTTACAATGAATGTAGGTATGTATACCACTCAATAATAGCTAACAGGTTTACTGACAGCTGAGGATGAAATAACATTTTTTTTTATTTTTAGGATATAGCCTTTTTCCTTGTTCAGTGAATGACTGCTATCATTATGGTACTATATAGAGTGCTCGCATTAAATTTTCCTTGTTCGTCAACCCATATTAAGCTTATAGTCGTGTGTTTTGTGTTGATAAGGATAATGCTCATCATACAACCCATGTGCCTTACTAAGTAAGGCTTACTTTAGCGTTAAAGGAGATAAAATGTTCCTGTTTTCACTCACCATCATCTCAGATTTGTTTTTTTTAAATACCACAAACAAGGTTTATCTTTTACCCATTGTATTACACCACAACAGTTGACACATTATTATAATTACTATACATGGATTGTTCAACTTGTGAAAATATTCAATATAAATGTTATATTGGGTGGAAAATATGTAATGCCAATGCCAGAAAATATAATTTCGACCTCAATACAAACCTAGCCGAATTCCATATCACAAAGTTCAGTTTAACCCGACTTTCTTCATTAGAGTTTTGTGCATATTTATGTATGTATGAACATCATTATCATGATGATGCCTTTTACCCGAGGCCAGAGACTATGCTAAAACCCTTCTTTCGAGATTAAAAACCTATTCAATTATTATTGCTATTATTATTAATATATCATGACTGGTGTCTGGATATCATCACATCACAGACAAATATCAAAAAAGAAAGAAAAGAAATCCACCTGATTTCCCCCTTCTTTATTTTTATACCAGCGTCAGTCATCCAAACCGACTGTTATGGACATCATCAAAATAATAATATGACTTTTCCTATTACCATTATTGCTTGTAAGAAGGAGTGAAATGAAGGACGACTTTTTTTGTTTCTTCTTGTTCTTTTTGATATGTTTTTGAGAAGAAGATGGTATGATGATGATGCCCTTACCTTTACCCTACTAAATACTTTTCACCACTATATAATAATATCATATCCTCATATCACGTCATGCGAATAATAATAATACTACTACTACTACTAATAATAGCTATGGTCTATCCTATAGAAAGAGTCTAATAAATGTATAATGTAATGAAAATAGCTTTTTATACCCTTTTCTTGGCCCTGTGTGTACATGTTCATACGTACGTACTAAGTTTACTGACCAAAACAAGTCAAGACAGTGGAGGAGCAATAGTAAAAAAACATTATTTTTTATTGAGGATAAGCAGAGATGAAAGTGCCTTTTTGGTCTGGACGCTCTCTCTCTCTCTCTCTCTCCCACTCACAACAAGACTGAGAGGGAGAAAAAGAGCAAGAAAAATCAGTCAGTCACGCTGCAAACATGCATCTCTAACAGGGGAAAATGTAAAGGGGAAAAACAAGATGATCGTAAATCATTAATGGTCTCTCTCTCTTTCTGTTACAACACACAACTACACAAAATATATATATAACTGCCACAATTCTACTAGTATATACCATTTCCAATTGTATACATACATTAGAGGAGACTATTAACGTTCAATATTTTTTTACTACAATGTTTTAACAATCTCTATCTATTCTACCTCAATTCAACAATTGTACCACTTTTTTTCTTTCTTTTTCCTCAAATCAAATCAAGTAGGGAAACATGTACAGCGAGTATTATTTTCGTGCTTTGACTCCATTTTCAAATGGATTATCTATTTCATTGAAATATATATGGATTTACTCACACGTCTACATACTTTTCCCCTTTTGACTTTTCCTTGTGTACATAAATACATGCATACGTACGTGTGTGATTCTCCAGTATGAGGGACGTTGCTTCCAGGAAAAACATGGTAAACTGATCATTAGTTCAGTCAGTCTGATCGTTTTCAGGATTTTTATATTTTGATAAAAATTCAATCCACTCTTTTTATTAGGGTTTATTTTTTTATAGATAAGATCTTGTTTATATCCCTGCGTTGTTGTTGTTGTCAAATGTGCTTAAGCTGTTAAGCGGCACGATCTTTCGAAATTTTTGGTTTTCCATTTTGCTGGAAAATAAAGAGGGAATATATAGCATAACTTTTATTTATTAATATTGGAGAATAATAGGGTGTGGCAAGAAACTTGGAAAAGTATAGGGAGGCTACACATGACCTAAGTAATTATGTAAATAGCCTGACTTTCAACCCAGACCTTATTGCTAAAAAAAACTACTAAGCACAAATAATACCGAATGTTTTTGTGGTATGTTTAGTAAGGTGGGCTGGAATTAGCTACAAAACTCCAAAATGTAGTCAGCAAAAATTACAAAAAAAGCCAGACGAATGGTTTTCCTTGTACACTTTACTTTCTTCTTATTCTGCAGATTTCTATATTCCAAACTTTTTCAATTGTTTTACTTAATAAAAGAAAGAACACAATAAGGTAAAACACATTGGCATGATGAAAGATCATTTCATTGAAAGTCTTTCAGTGTATTTTTGAGCTTATTATTTTGGTGTTTCTTTCAACCAGCATTATTTATGAAAATGGAAAGCAAAAATGAAAAAGGGAAAATATAATATGGGGTTGGCATTTGTTTGACCTGTGCAATAGTGTAAGTGTGTGAATCAAACATGTACATAAAGGCTTGCGTCTTTGGTATTTATTTTCAGATTTTTCTCTCTTGTGCTTCTCTTTTTTAAGTTGAATTGAAAAGGAGGAGTGTAGAAAAAAAGGAGAGAAATATCTTTAGTTTTTTCAGAGGAAGAAAGGATTTTGATGGTGTGGTGCACACAATATGGCAGAGGTCGACGACGACGTTGAGTCGAGATTTTTATATTTTTTGGGGGGAAGTCAAGTCTGCTGTAGAATTGTGAAAGAGTAGAAAAGTAAAGCGAAAAAAGATGCTAGTTTTGCTGCTGTTGCTGATGCCGCTATATATATTTTTTATTCTGTGTGAAGTCTGTTTGGTATGGTCTGGCAAATGATAATGGTTGAAAGAAAGGTTGGGTTGAGTGAGTTACAAAAATAAGAAGAAGGTTTAAGCAAGTTAGTTTGCAGAAAGGAAGGCAAGAAAGGAAGGGCTCAAGTAATTTGTCATGACTTTACCTCCTGCCTTGCTTGTTGTAAGTAGAGAATAAATATGGGATATTGTTATATATTATGCGCCTGTGTGTGGGTTGTCAGAACAGAGTTGAGTTGAAATGTTAAACAAGGACAACATCAGGTAAAAAAATATAATACGGGGGTGTAGAATACAGTAGAAAAAAAAGAAGGTTTAAGTCAGATTGATGTGGATTGATGATGACGAACAAGATGTTGTTGATGATAATGCTGATGTGTTTTTTCTTTGTTACTTTTTTTATTCTCTCTCCTTGTGGATTTAGTCGACACCGCCGACCTAGTCTTCATCTGACAAACCACTCACCACTGTCCAGCTCCATACCTTCGTCACCCGTCCCATCGCCAAAGATGCCGCACCGAGTGGCAAACCAGAGCTCTTCCGGAGGCCTCAATAATGAGCACACTCACAACCAAGAGCATCAATGTGGTGGAGTAGTAGGAAGTGGTGGACTGCCCAGTACTGTTCTTCCTAGTCCCACGCCGCCAGGATCACCTCATCTCGCTCATTGGAGGTCTAGGCTCAATACACTGAAAAATAGCTTTCTCGGCTCACCACGGTTTCATCGAAGAAAGCTTCAAGGTTTGTAAACGAATTTCTATACTATAACCAAATAATAACCATATATGTATTTACTTTTAATATGCATTACACCTCAACAGATTTTTCATAGTAAGAGTAATAATTAAACAATAGCCTTCTACTTACAATTATAATCACTATTACATCAGAATGTGTCCGTCCATTACCGTACTCTCTATGCAGTCAAAGAAGAAACCCAAAGTTGGCTAGTTACTCGCCACATATTATAAATATATTCATAATAAGTATATGGCATAAGTGCGCATTCAACTTTTTATTTCTTTCTCCTTCTCTCCATTTTCTGAAAAAGATTCTCTATGATTAGCATCATCATCCTCCACCTCATCTTATCCTCCTTCTCTTTTACAGTAAGTACCGTACCCCCACATCAAAAGATGAGGATGATGATGATGGTAGCCTCAAGCAAAGGAAAAAAGTTTCTTTTTTCAAGTATTCTTCTTCCTTCAATTTTCCTCCCACTTCACTATTCTCTCTGAAACATACCACCACCACCATAACCGCTACCAGTGCTTCTTCTCCAACTGCATTATTATATTATTATTATTATTTTTTACTTTGAACGGTATATTATATAGGCTTTAAGCAAGACAACCGAAATTTAACTCTCTCACTGTCTGCAATCTACTCATATTATTATTATTATTATACGAATATATATGCTTCTCTCTGGGACTATTATTAATGTATGGTGCATAAAAGTGCCTGGTGGTTTCTTCATTCCTCCATGTTGTGGTGGTAAATGGTAATAGTCTCGGCAGCGGGCAGTAGTAAGCAGTGGCAAACTAGTTAATATCGATCAGTTGAATTCCACAGCGACACATCATCATCATCATCCACGTATATACTACTACTACCATACTCCTACCATCATATTCCTACTTTTCAACTACTTTTATGTAATAAATCCACAACCTTCACGGTCTAAAGGGCTCGAGTGTATCATAATATGAGTACTCTATTCAGCCAACTAACCAAACACCAGGAACGAAGAAAAAACAGCAGGGCCAAAGAATAAGTGAAGAACACACAGGTTTTTTTTTAGCAATTTTTTCCCTCTTTACGCCTACCCATAATGACCACAAAGTTTTTTTTGTTAGCGTTTTTTATGAGGAACGACGACAGCGATCGTGATCATATGACGATGATTCTATTACAATTTACATTTTTTGTACTATGTATGTATATGGTAGTACAGAGGAGCACATGAGCACATATATTTTGATCCGGCATCTTTTATAATAGTTTGCATAAGCAATATATATACTGTTAGCACAAGGAGAAGAAAAAAAAAGTAGAAAGGAAAGTATATATAGTGTAGTGTGATGCTGTGTGTGACAAACAAGTTTTTCCCCACTTTACTTTCAACGACAACGACTTATTATATGGTTTGTGTGATCCTTTTTCTTAGTATAAAGTTAGGCGTGATAGGCTACTTTATCCAAGTTACTGGGCTACTATTATAACAATCATTATTACGACGACGACGAGTGTGATGATGATAATGTTCATGATGATGATAAACAGGGTAAAATAGCAAGACCACAGCCATCAGTGAATGCCACAGCAGCACATGCATGGATGATGATGATGATGATGATGATCATTATTGCTATCAGATGACCTTGTAATTTTGTTGCCTATTTCTTCTGACTAGTGTTTCATTTCCGTTTGTGTACCAAGATGACTTTTATGAACATAATATGAGAATGTGCTTGTTATTACTCTGAGGTTTCGTAGCAGATTTTCCATCAGGAAGTAGGTATTTTGCTGTAAATATTTTATCCGAATCCAAACGGGGTGCAATCTATATTTTGGGGATCTATTTGGTGAAAGGTTATATTTGGATGTTGTATAATAAGGGTGTGCACAAGTATATACATGGTCCTGCGTGCATTTACAAGATTTATTATTATTATTATTATTATTATTATTAATTAAAACATTAATTAAACTAATGTAAATGTAAAGATTTCATCTAGTGCTTATTAGGTACATGTTCATCGAGTTAGTCTTGCTCCCTGAGGCAGTATAGTTTTGAGTTTTGCTATTTCCTGTTGCCTCTCTTACTTTCTTGAAGTGGTTTCATTTGTACATACCACACAAACACTCACAGCTTATAAGTTGGAGTGGAGCACGACGTGCATGATGATGATGATGATGATTGTGATTACATGTCACGAATGACGTCAGTCGGTACAGATACCATTGCCCACTGGAGTTAAGTTGGTAATACCAACTTGGTATACTAAATAGGGAAACAAAGGAATGCTGAGGATAATTGGTTGAAAGCCAGAGAATGAGGAAACTAGTATTTTGATGGATAATTGCAGATACGTTATATGGAACGACAAGGGTAATAATAATACCAATCAGTGCAGTATTGCAATCGCCTTTGCCTGTCAGTACATTTTCTTCTTCTTCTTGTTTTGCTAAACTTATCTAGGTAAGGTTTCATCAGTTATTGGTGTTTTGGCTATAGGGGTGATGGTGGTTGAAACGGTCATCATCAGCGTCACCTTTCATTATTATTATTATATTTATAAAGTTTCCATTTAGCAGAGGGAATACTAATATTATATGGAATCCATATTATGGATGATATTATACAGCAAAGCAATATTGCAGGTGGCACTTGTACAACAGCTACTTAAAGTCATGATGGTAAAACGTACCTTAAGAAAAAAATGACATTAAAAAAGGAGAGCACCAGAAAAAGAAATGTGCAAAGTTGGAAAGCCATAGGGAAAAGATGGCAATTGCCTTAGTGTGTGCTCTCACTCGACTGCGTAGATTACACCACCTCTTTCCTATATACTTGTGTTGCTAATATGTAAGGATACAGTTCATAAGTATTATACGGTTTACATAGTTAACAAAACCATACAGAGCGTGAGTGTGTGGTGGTGGTGGTGGTGGTGTGTGTTGGTGTCGCGGTATTTTGTGACTAGGTGTGTGTGTATATGCATGCCTGTACGAGTCTATATGTTTGTATGTGCTCATCTGAATGGAAGAAAGTCCTTTTCTTTCCAGCTTTTCACAATTGTATGCATTGCACTCAGGAAAATATCCATTTCCTCGCTAATTTCACCATCACCCACACCGCACTCTCCTACCATCGTCTTTACTTCTCCTACTATTATGATGACATGAGAAAAAGGAGCGAGAGAGAAAGTGACAAGGACGAAGGAGAGGAGGAAAAAAAATAGGGAGGAACACCCGAAGCCGGAGAGTGAGCAACTGAGAATGAATGAAAATTGGTGTTTTTTTTGGTGGTGGTACTGGTGTTAGCGGCAGCGCTGTGGTGTTGGGTGTTGAATACGTTGGTTATTTGGTACTTGATGTCGTGCCCTTTTCTCTCTCTCTCTCTCTCTCTCTCTCTCTCTCTCGCTTGCTTGCTTGCTGCCAATGATACAAAGATAAAAGTAGAATACTACTGTATGGCAAAAAAGCAAAGTGTAGTTCCTGGGATGCTTGCATTTCGAGATATTTTTAGAAGAATGCGAGAAGAAGATTGACCAAGTTTGTGTGCGAGCGGATGTGCCTGGATTTTTTATTACCAAATATTTTTGCTCGTCACCATTATGATTGCTATAGTGGGAGCTCCAACTCTTTCATTTTTTTCACACAAAAAAGGGACGATATAGTATACTATGGCGAAAGACAATCATGATGATGATGATGATAAAGAAGTGGTTGTGGAGGTTCTACTTGTCATCATGATTACTGTCATTGTTGATATTACGAGGAAAATTAGAAACAATGGTGACAGTTGTTAAGTTATCTTATAAATCTCTTTCGTTCTGGTAGTGGTCTGGGCCTCACACAAAAACTAACAACAAAGTATACATTGACTATAAGAACAATGAACATGGACGTGCGTGTGGTTGAGCAAACAAAGCATTATATGAATCCATCCCGTCCAAAAAGAAAGAAATAAGGAACTCTTTTCATTTTCTCTCGTATTTTTTCTTCTTCTTTATTTTTTTCCTTATTGGATTAGACGTG